>JAHZNC010006288.1:0-40821 GCA_027744095.1 Zhuqinia jingwanae
TTCGAATTCAACGCATCAAAATCTACTTTGGTACAAATTTTCAGCCAAATCGAAGGCAAAAAAAATTTGGCACCCTTTGATGTTCTCTTATAGGTAGCTACTTTACTTCCCTCGACCATAATTTTGTTATAGGTCATTGTACTGAAAACATATACATTCGTTTATCTGATTTCGTACGGGAATTCGTCTCCGTTGGGATTAGGATATGATCAACATGAAGATCATAAAGTTGATGATGAGTACTCATCATCAGACACGGGAATTCTGACTTCATCATCAAGGTATAAACGTGACCGTGAGAGTGACACAAGAAATTTCGAATGGAATTTTTCTGTTGAAAGTCCATCTATTGATGTGGAGCAGCCAAGAAACTACCAACCTGCTGTACAACAACAGCAGAAAATGCCTGAAATTTCAGTAAAGTTTTTTAATGGATTTGAATCGCTTGGAGCTCCAGGTGAACAAACCAGTCGTTTAAACTTGGAGGAAGCAGCACGTGAAGGAGTAGAGGATGGAAGGGGAAGATGGAACGGTGGTGGTAGCAACAGCGTTTTTGCTTCGAGGAGTTGTTGTGGACCTTCTTATCCATTCAGATCATGTTGTCAAGCATAAGTAACATGTTTCTATAAATGTTCAGTATTATTATAATCACTCGCTGTATCCCCATCATATTTTAATTAAAATTGTCATTTTCATTTTTTTTGTAGTTTCATTTCATGTTTTATAAGTTGATTCGCAATTTTCAGAAAATAAATTTGCATACGTATGAAAGAATTTTTTTTTAATTGATCTAGCATTTGACTTTTCCAGAGCATTCATAATATTCTGTTCAAATAAGTGATTGCGTTTTATAACATTATAACCTTACAAATTTGTGGACTACCAAAAAGTTTCATTTCCGATAACAACAAAGTTTTGAATAATAAGTTTTATTTTTCACCAAAGACAAAACTTAATTAATTAAAGTAAATTAAAGCGAAGAAAAATGTTACCAGTGCATATTTCAAATATATGCTTGATTCATAGGCTATCCATTACCCCAAATGTATACATATCTATATTAAGTTAAAATTTTGAATACTCAAAAAATGATATCGATGAATAAAAGCATATCCAAACCGGATGATTTAATCTTGCGATTGTTTAAACGCAAATGCACTGGGACAAGATATTCAATAGTTTAAATCCCGACAAGCGTCTTTCTCTCAAGTTATAGCTAACTACATATATTATTAGCCAGTTAAGTTGTACGTAGTCTAGTTTGCTATAATTATACCTAGGAGCAATCCATCATTTTCCGTATTATTTCACCATTGACATTATAATTGAGGGAGAAAAGTGGGTATCGAGCAAGATGATTAATACAACGAAACAATGCATTCGATGTGGTTGTGGAAATGCTAAATGTCTAAATTTTGATGCGTTGTCATTTGGATCCATCATGTCATCGGCACATGTATTTAGATAAACTTGAATTAGATTTAAGTTACTGAATGTTCAGGGAACATTGGTAGCAAATCAGCATAAAGTAATGAATCAATTACAAATTGATAAAATTTAGCATAATATATGCTGCTTTTGAATGATGATTGACCATTAATATGTATATTATGTCGGTATACATACATTATCATGCATCCAAAATGCCTATTATTATTTTTCAAAAACATTTTCGTCACAGGAAGTTGCAAAAAAAAGACAAACCGATCCCCGAAACATTTATTGTAGTAAATAAAACGCAGTAACATAGAACTGGGACTTTGATTTTAAAAATTTGTTTCGAATTTTAAAATGGTGAAGTAACAAACTGAATTTGCATTTCCGGTAGCAATGTTTTTGATTTTCCTATAAATACTGCTGGCTCGACTGATTTGGTATCATATTTGGGTTGACTGTTGACCACGATATATTTTAGCACTCTTTCAAAAATTTGGAATATAATCGAGTTTCATATTTTAAAAGCGACAATTATGTTTCAAGTTTGCTCAGAAATTTGGGAAACATTTAAAGCTTTTCTGTGACACTGTTGTGCAGAGAAAGTTACTAAATTCAAGTTATTGGAGTTGCAGGATCTTTGAGGTGTTCCTTTAGAACATGTGCGTGCTTTGAAAAGACATGAATACAGAAGCAATTAAAATGAAGAAAAATGTGGAGGATTGTACACTGGAAAGAGTCGATATGATTGTCTCTGATTCATCTTCATGGCCATCGTCAGTGCCACAGTTTTCTGGCGAGGTATGGAATAACACAAATGTAGTTAGTATATTATTACACTTGTAAATTCTGATAACCTATTAATACACATAAACAAAATGTATTAAATCATTAATTGTTGTGTTTAACAGATTTACGAAATGATATTTTCTTACTTGGATGCTTCCAAAGACCTTATGGCCGTGTCCAATTCATCGGAACAATTCCGTCAAATTTTGAAACCTGGAAAAGCAGTATGGCTGTTTGCTCAAGTAACAAATCAACAAAATTTTCCAAAAAGATAACTAAAAATTACATATATTTCATAGATATTACAGCATGCAATTAATTATCTCTGATAAAAATGTGTTTTTAGATTTTTCCTCTGGTTTGCAAAACACTTGAAGCTCAAGCCATTCTCAACTGCCGTCTTGTCTGCAAGCAATGGACCAAGTCAGTGGACAACTTTCTCCATGCCGTTCCAACTACTCGACAGGAGACATTGTATCCGTTTCAAAATGCAATACAAGACACTCAAAACATGTCTCCGGCACAAGTCAAGGCTATTTTGAGGAATCATCCTCCACATTCCGTGGAATATCAATCTTCCCTTCTGAACAAAGGATTTATTGCTTTTCACCCAGCCGGAAAGTCGACTCTGTCTTTTTTTCTGGATGACATGCAGAACCACAACCACCGCAATCCATTCGTATTTCGTTTTGTCCACTTATCCAATGAGCATGTTGAATATCCTCGTGAGATAAGAAATCACTGGAATACAATAGTTCATTCTCTTCTCGCACAATTTGGACATCATATCTGGCGCGCAATTATCACTCCTACAATTCCGAATGACCTGATTTTCAGTTACGAACAACTACGTAAATCATTGTTACGGATGCCAAATTTGAAGACACTATCAGTATGTGGATTTACCAATTACGATTCTTTTTATACTCCAGACAAGTCTACGCAACTACTGCAAGATTACATTGCAAGAAACCCACTTCCGGAACTTGAACACTTGCACACAATCAAGGAGCTCCTGTGTATGAAGCAAGCACCGGTGATCAGTGAGCTGATGAAAAGATACTCCAGTCATTTAAGAAAACTTGATATTAGTCTATCAATATGGAACAAGGAGGCACCCTACTTTCGCAACATGCCCCAACTCACTGATTTGGACTTGTGTATGGACGTGTCACGCCAAGAATGGCAACAATTTTGTCGCGTCACTCATGCCCCGAATCTTGGAAAACTATCTTTATACGTGAAGGAGGCAATGACGATGACTCAGATATTGAAAAACATTCATCCGCCACATTTTCCATCGCTACATTATCTCAAATTAAAATTTTCTTTCAAGCCAAGGGATTACAGGAGTATTCGACCTGCACAGTTCCTTTTGGAAAATGTGAAAACTTTGGAAGTTGTGGAAAGTCCAAATGTTCCGTATGACCAGCTACTGAAGCACCTCCCAAGATTGGAGTATATGCTGGTTTGTTATGAACCCATCCACCGGAGGGAGTTTTCATTAGATGACGGCATATTCGAAATTCGCAAATGCATGTATTCTGGGAACATGTACGAGTCAAACATTTGGACCAAGATTTCATCACTGAAGGAGTTTACGTTTGCTAGGTTGGGTGATTTTGATAATGCAAAGGATGAAATTGTTTCCAGAAAGCAATACACAAGGGACATGTACGATTATCTAAGGACAAGAAATAATGCAGTAGTGGAGAGGATTGCAGAGAATGAAAACTTGGAAAATTACTAGATGACACATTTAACTTGCCTGTGATGGATAAGTGCTTGTATCATGTGTACACATATTTTAAAGTATATATAGCGTTCTTTATTCGTTGTTACCCATTCCGCAATCTTTTAAACATTTGCATGCATTAGTGCATGATTTCAAGTAACCAAACGCATGATTTACAAAGAAAATTGATTTAAATAAAATGAATATTTTATTGAAAATGTACAATAATTATATGTAGTATTAATATAATCATAACAAAATCTATTTATTACGATAAAAATGGCATATTAATTTTTTTTTGGTAATATCTCTTTCCATCGACCTATATCTACCATACCATCATCACCTCATTAAATAAACACATTTATGGAAACACCAAATAAATTGTCAAACAACTGGAACACGACTGTGTCAATAGAGAGTTTAAATAACGATTCCTTGTATCTCTACCAACTTTACGTACCCCTTCATATCTAAAATATATCGGCTTTATTGCCCTCGCCATTCTACAAATTTCGGATGTTTTTGACCCACCAAAAATCCTAACTTCCTGGCTCCACTTTCTCAAAGCCCGACTACTCACAGTGTTTGCATGCGCCACCATTTCACTAATCACCAAAAGGCATACTAAAATTGAAGCGCCAGTATAAGGAAATATCCAATATATTTCCTTGGGAATCATTTTAACTCCCACCACACTTATCACGACAAAGTCAATAAGGAGCACGTAAACTGCGTGAAAGTACGCAGTTAATATTTTCGTTATGAACTCTCCGCCAATATTGTGAATGATGTGGAATTCATTAAATAACCGAATACACCGCAGCGACTGGTAATGCTGTTTTGTTTTACTACAAATTTTGTCCAAACCATTGCGATAAATGTAAAATATGAGTATGATAATTATCCCACAATTCCTTGATATAGTTGTAGTTTCAAAGTAGGATATTTGTGCAAGAGTAAACCTCGTTGCTGTCCAGTACCACGAATTTTTCACTTGATTAGAAAGAAAGGGACGTGCTGCAAGACCCAAGGGATCTACTCCAATCAGCATGAATAAAGGTGCAATGAGAAATGACATTGATATTGAGTTGACCAACAACTGGTTAAGAATCAGCTCAGTTTTTGTTTCTTGTCGTTCTAGTGTTGATAGAGGCATCATGCGACTTATTCTTTGGGTATGACGATGAAGAAAGCGGTTATTGTCTCCTCCAAAAACCGGTCCGCAAAAATTTCCCGTAAATCTCCTTGACATTGACCATTTTTTATGAAACGCCAGTAAAGAATTTAAATAGAGAATTACTTCGTCCACATGATGATGAGTAACAACGAAAAAGAATACAAATAAGACAAAATGTAGACATAAATTGAGAATTGTGATACCTACTTCGTGGGTAACAAACAAGTAGTTGGGCCGATGTGTCCAATTTGTACAAATAATGGCGAGACATGCTGGAGTTGTAATGCAGATCACTATAAACTCGGCAAAGTAACACCAATACAGTTTTGAGGGGCTACTTTGTTTCTCGTATCTTTGAGAGGTGGTGCTCCAGCGAATGCTTATAGAGTAGAATATGTTCAAAAGTTTGTCATTGATTTTTAAAATATCAAGAATTTTCGGACTCAACATTGTTTCAAGGTATCATACAAAACACGTTTACAACAAAAATTGGGTAATTTCCTAAGTTCCTTATTAATTTTAAGCTATATTTTATATTATTTCTTGATTTGCAAGATGAATAAAAGGGCCAAAGGACACGTCTGCCAATGATTATGTGAACGTTCGCAGTAAACTGAATTTATATGGCAGTTTGTTTTAAAAAATGTTTTCATGAACGTACGCAATTATAATTAAATTGACTCTGTTATTTTGCCTTGACTTATTTTAAATTGTTACGATTAATTTTAAATGCTAACTTTGGTTTTTAGTTCAAATTTTGGAAATTCAAAATATATGGTAGGAGCAGCATAGTAATCTATCAACTCCATATACATACATTAAACGACACAGGTATTTTTTTTTTTTTTCAAATTCGAGTATTGTAACTCCTCTTGGGCTGAAAAAAATACGATTAAATAATAATCACTAGATAGAAACAATTGTTCATGTACTTTATCTTATCATTTTTCTCTAACCAATAATTTGCACCGATAATTTCATATACTTTTGTTGCTTAAAAGTATTTGAATATATAGGAAAATTGTAGACAATTCACCAACTATTGTAAGTTTTGCAGCTCGGTTTATTCTTTTCAAATTGTGTTAGTAGTTGTCATCAAAATTAAATATCCTCGCAATGCCTATTCCTTTATTACTGCGACAGATGACAGTGATTACTGCAAATTTTAAATAGGATTTTCACTCAACTTGTACTGAAAAGCAAAAAGAGGTGAATGTTCCATTTGAAAAGTAATTTGTGTACGTGTACGTGTGTGTAGTAATTTGTAAGAATTGTCATAATTAGTCATAAAATCAGCAAGAAAAATTATGTCGCTCGTACTGCATGGTCATGATAGGTATGTAGTCAGGGTTTCCAGCATTTATGACCATTGGGATCTAAATTCCAAGATTAATATGAAGATTTGGTTAAAAAATTATTGACAAACTTTTATAATTTTTATTTTAGAAAAAGAACCAGACTTGGAATATGCGTGCACACGTTTCTGGTATACAAAATCGA
Organism: Zhuqinia jingwanae; assembly: GCA_027744095.1. Lineage (NCBI taxonomy): Eukaryota > Metazoa > Arthropoda > Collembola > Entomobryomorpha > Paronellidae > Zhuqinia > Zhuqinia jingwanae. The sequence goes on from JAHZNC010006288.1 coordinate 6,639, forward strand.
CTTATGTAGCTTCTCTTTCTAAATAAATGTTTGTTCAGTAGGGGTTAGTACACGAGTTTTTCATAATTTCGTTTTTCTTCTTTTAAATTTAAATTTTGCATATTGCTGTGCGGATAAGTAATTTTTCAAAATATGGTGTTCCCGAAATCCTATAGGTGATAGATAATGAAAGGTCAAACAATCATGAAACGATAATGGACTGTTGACTAAACAAAAATTAAGTTAAATTTTCTGCTTGGCTACAATTATCATTATAAGTAATCTAGCTGAAATGAAAATATACCATTAAATATTTTGGTGGGTCGGATCATTATTTAGTAATGATTTCAATTATTGAAATTGAGCCATAAAATACCACTGTACTATATGTAAATTTTTTGGAATAGAACATGGGTGGTATAGTTATAGTTACATATATCAACCACTGCCACATTTTAATGCGGTGTGCGTAAATTGGGATAGTTCAAATATAAAATCCAACCAGACATTATGTAATTATATATGTGTGATAAGTAAGAAAATTACTAAAACTGTTGGCGTAATTTCCGCATGTTGTTAATTTACAAATTGTAGTTATTTCAAACCAAAATTGATGCGTACATGATTGTATATATAGTTTAGGAAGAACTGAATAGTTTAGTTGGTGTTGTCGTTGTTGCTTTTGTAGCAGACCTATCATGTATTTTCGTTGCGTCTTGCTTTGCTGCGTAATTTAAATTCAATTTTTAAAGAACAAATTTTAATTGGGATTTTAAAAAAATATTTGTTTTTTACATATTTACTCAATAATAATGATGTTATTAACCCCTGTATGGTACACTAACTTCCTATATCATTTGATTGGTGGGAAGCACATTTTAGGAAACGACTTCATGCACTAAATTTAGTTGATACATTTGATGCCGGCTGACGACCAATCAATCACCAATTAACTCTCAATCTCAAGAGTGAAAATGTTTTTACAAAAATTAGACAAAGGACCACACGTGAGAAACAGTAAATCCATATACCTTTACCATGGTATGCATGTTTTCCGTAATCCGTAGGCGCTATTCGTAAATTTTAGCTTTTGTCTTTTTTTGTGAACGTTCCTTTCCTCAATGAAATCTGTGTTGCTAAAAAAACACTTTAGTCGTCCGTTTTATAATAAGTGCATGGATGTACATGGGATGTACCTACTACATGTCTGCATGTAAAGGTCACATGAAGTGAACTAAACCTGTATCCACTTTTAAGTTTACCCCTTTTATGAGACTTACTTCGGCGACGAGTCAGAAGAATTACAAAATCAACCCTCAACATTGCAGGATTGTACGCGAGTGAAAGACTTATTTTCTCTTTATCAAACATCATCATGCAGATGCAGACATGCACATTCCACATATATCTTGTTTGACCATGCAGACATAATCAGCAATAACAGCATCAGCAGCAGAGAGTTCTATTTTTTTTTAAATGCACATCACACCTTTTTTCTGTTTGACGTGTGCATGTGTGCATGGACAGTGAAAGCATAATTTCTGCAATAAAAAGTGAAAATATGGTTAATTTTTTTTATAGTGATGTCGGTGTCTTCAGAAAATCCAGAATTTCCCGTGATAAGGGTCAGCCTTCGAGATTTGCTGTGTGAAACGAAGGGTATGTGTGTGTCCCTGGAAGATATACTTTCAGGAAAGTACCCTTCAGTGAGGTTTGGAGAAAATATTATTTTATTTGGAATTTCATTATGCAAGAATCAGAGTTCAGAGTAATAGGCAATCAATAATTATTAATTTTGAATGATTTTTTTTGTATTTACGTAAACAGATATCCAGATTATATTGAAGTTAATGTTGTCCATTCGTTTATTGTTCGGACGAGGAAACCGACTGAGGTTGATTGCAAATTTATATTTGCCGATCGAACATGTCACATTTCAGCCGTGTTTAGGAGTTATCGCCGCTCTGATGAGGAAGAACCTGAAGTTTATCAAAAGTTAAAAGTATGAAAGTAATTATAATTTTTTAACACTGCAATTATGTTTCATTTCTCCCAATTCTGGCTTCTGAGCATGTTATTTACCTTTTGCCCTTACAGGTTAGCAATGTATTTAGAATATGTAATTTTGTAGTTGAGACAGAGAATCTCGAGCAGTGGCGTGACAAGGGTGAAAGCACGTATCTTTTAAGAAACCAGGTCAGACGTATTAAGCTTAGTAATTACCCTCATGACATTACATATGTTGCATTGGATGAGTTGGAAATCTCGCGACGTTTTCTGAAAGACATCCCATTTCAGTTTACCGAGTTTGATGACGTTGACATTAATCTTGCTGGAAAGCTCATAGGTAGGTAAATACAATAAGTTAAGATTTACGATAGATATGAAAACTGGAGTCAAATTTAACGTTTCTTTCATGTATAGACATAGTTTCTTTTGTTGAGCACATTGAATATGGTCGTGAAGTAGAGAAAGGGATATTTCAACGGAGATTAAAGCTATCAAAAGCGCCATCTGACCCTGAGAGCAGTACAGTTGAGTTGTCAATAATAGTGAAGTTTTTTTCCTTGCGTGTGTATGGCTGTTATTTTTAAGTATAATGCTTGTTTTACCCCATTTAGGACACTCACTTGTTTTTGACAGTGTATGAACATCTTACTGACCATTTCTTGACAAACTCCGTGTACACTTTCTCCAATATTAAAGTGAAATATGAACCCATGTACAACATAAGATTGCATACGACCGCAGAATCGATCATTATTGAGGTAAGCCATCAACAAACGTGTACTTTTTTTAATCGAAATATGTGAATTAATATGAAATATCGTGCAAAGAAGTGGTAAAAAAATGTGCCTTAAATCTGTAGGAGACATTACCACATTAGACAACTTCGAAATGGCTTTAATGAAATAAATAATTTAATTTCAGGGAAACCAGTTGGAATTACGAAATGGAATTGAAAATTTATCTCGTACGTTCTCCCAGTTGAGCTGTCCTGACGTTGACCCAACGACCCAAATTGAATTAACATTACCTCCACAGCCAACAACAATCATGTCAAATACTCTTCTGCAGCCTCTACCTCTGGTAAGCCAAACAAATTCCGGCAACAGCTCAAAGAAAAGGGGTCCGCCAACAATGGGTTCTGCAAGTCCAACAAAGAAGTCATGTCAGAGTTCACCACACAAAGGAATTTTGCCCTTAACTAATAAGTGTATAAAAAATTTGAACAACTCCCCTGAATCTGAGGATGAGATACTCACACCGGAAGAACTTTATGATTGTGTTAACGGAGGCTTATTATACGAAGTAAATGTTAAATTAGCAAAAACATGGAAGGATACTAAACCTGGTGAAACTGTAAGTACCGTCGTCCTTCAAAGCCAAATTTTCTACCTTTAAAAAATTTGAATAAAATTTGATTTGTATTTATCACGTTTTTGTTTCAGTACAAAATGCGATCTACAGTTCGAGGAATGGCATTGATCATAAATAATACTTTTACAGGAACTAGCTACGAACGCATTGGTTCAGACCATGATGTAAGAAAGTTAAAGGAATTCCTAAGTCAATCAGGATTCGAAGTTGTCATAAAAACGGATTTAACATCTTGGGTACGTCAACTTTCATTAGTTGACGTCTTCCTTGTCAAAATATACTTAATTGCTTTATCAATTTACGTGCATATTTGCCAATTTACTTTATAACAGGAACTTAAATCCGCAATTACGGAATTCAAGAACCAGATATCAGAAAAGGGAATACATAACGTGGACTCAATTTTTGTAGCCATTTTGAGTCACGGAGAGATGGGCTTTGTAGAAATGACGGACGAGAATGTTTATTTGTTTAAGGATATTATTCATCCCTTTGATGAGTGCAGCTATAAAGATTTTCAAGGGAAACCGAAAATATTTGTGGTCCAAACCTGTCAAACTTTAAAATCCTACAGAAAAGTGTTTACGTCGCCAGAGGTAATGCCAACAGACTTGAAGAACACAATAGTTTGTTATGGGGCTTATCCAGGTAAACCGTCTTACAGAAATACTCTGCTGGGTACGTATATGATTTACATTTTAGTCCATGTCATGATGAGACGTTCTCACGATACACATTTCGAGAAAATGTTACGATTAGTCCAAGAAAAAATGGCTAAAATAAAATATGATCTAAACGATGAACTGATTTGCAGTTGGACGCCTTATCACTTTAAAAAAATGTATTTTAACCCGGGATTAGTTGAAAAATTTGATAATATAGATGCTAAGGTTTAGGTTCATATACGTAAAATAGATCGACAGATTTGCTCGCAAATAGAATGCAACTTTTATACTATCAAGTATCAAGTGATATGGTATACAATTAAGTGTTATATTTTGTAATTTTATTATGGTATATTTTTTTCATGTTTCATACACTAAATATTTTCGAGATTGACATTGTGGGACTATAGGTTAATGACTTTTAATTGGTATGAAATTAATTAAGTTTTATTGTAATTGTGCTGCTAAGAAAAATTGTTATCTTAAGTTATGCTAGGATGATCGTGATGTTGTTTCTTTTGGTTTTCATGACATATCTTGTTGTTGATAAAATTAAATACAACTGTAAATATAAACTTTACTGTTTAAGGTGGCCTTTAACTATTTACAAATTTCTACAAAATGATTCATAAACCAACTTTTTCATCATTAGCATGTATCTTTTGGAAAAAAGCTGAAATGCGATGCACAAATTATAAGTTGCCCCATTCCGCCCTGCTTCAATTTTACATGGCAGGTGTACGTCCATTATTACCACCACCATCATGATGACTTGACTGATTTGCAATCATGATAAACGTCAGCAGCAGCCCAACCATCTTAAAATATCAGTTCGAAAAGTTTCTGTTATTTCACATACGTAGGTCTTCATTTGGTTAAAAGTACCAGAAAATACAATCTAGCAAACTCACAGAGCTAATAAAAGAGTACGTGACAGTAAAGAACTGACACGAAATACCAACAGCTTGTCTGTCAAATTCATTTCCAATCCCAAGCAATTTCACTCGATCATGTGTACTTAGCTCCGGTTTTAATTGATGCCTTTCAATCCAACCGCTCATTGAGTTGGAGATCTAGAAAATGCTCAAAAAGTATTTGTACATACACACAAATGAAATGGGATATCCGCTATTCCCACATTATTTTTGTATATTGTCTTTATACCATTCTATTTATTTCCGCACTCATAGCCCAAGTCGATAATGCCATTAAAAGGAAAGGTAAATGAAATATGAATTGAAGTGTTAGTTGTGTTCCCTGACTTGCATTAGCTCCTCGATCGCCAGAAAATAAAATTTTCTCCGATAATTCGGAGTAGCCAAAAATAAAGTCAATAAAGCTGACCAGTATGAACGCGTTCATAGCTAATCCTTCGTTGCAAAACTTAATAAACCGGCGTAGATTTCCAAATAAAAGGTACAACTGGAGTAATTATTCCAATAAACACAATGCTCAAATTTAAAAAAAAAATCATTTAAAGAATGATATGAAATCAATAATAATATATATATTACATTGAAATTACCTGATCCATGTCGTCAGTATTCCGAATGCATTCTTGAAATCTCTTAACATGGATCAAAATGCAAAGTAAAATGAGCACGCCATACGTTTCAAACATGCTGTTTACCATTTGAGTCAGGTAGATAAATGCCATAAAGGCATATTTTAAAGGAAAGTATATCAGTGAATGATGAAAAGGTCCTTCCCTGTACGCTTTTAACACAAACTTAGCTCCACTGTACAATACATTTTCATACATCAACATTTCTGGACCTAATGAAATTGAAGTGCTAATGATGGGCACAAGGCATAGTAAACAAATAGCTATTAGAGGTTTAGAAATGAAAAAATGATTGTCCATTATATTAAGATTTGTTGAATGATCACAGGCCAAAGTCCTTAGCTCATTTGCCAACCGACAAAATTGTCGCTGGCATTTAAATGTAAACCATGCAATAATCAAGGGAATACAAATCTCTGGTATAATTTGCAAAATAGAGAATATGCGACTTCTCTGGTGGGTATCATTTTCTACAAGATCCTGAATTGTGCGAATTTTCTCGTCAGCTATTTGAAAGGTCTTTACTAAATAAATGGCACCACAAACTACCTGTATAAAAAGACAAAAAATATTAATGTAGTTACACCATTTTAATATTTATAGACATTTTTGTTAATACAAATATTTTTATAACCTTTTGTATAATTGACGATGACGGTTTGTAACTGTTTTCAATTTCATTAAATTTCAAACGGTATGGAACTAAAAACATAAAGGAGTAAAATGTCAGAGGGAATGTGAGAATTTGATCAAAAGAATTAGGATTGGGGAAACGTGAGAATGTTAATTTTGGGTTCATTTTTTACAAGTTAGCATTAAGAATTTTTGCGATGTTTTCCTTATCGTTGTTGAAATGAAGTGTGGTGGGTGAAAGTAGAATTACATAACGCCATAGCGCCTAAATATATTACGTCCTTTTACATAAATTAAAATAAACAAATTTTCTTAAAAGCTTTTGGCAAGCAAAAATAGTTAATGAACTTTTTGCACTTATGACTTATGCGTGTTACTTTTCCATCCCAGAAAATACTTTACGCAGTGTGATGTCAGTAACAGAAATTAATTTTGAGATTTTATTGATTTCTTAGAAAAAAAGTTCTATCCATTTTCCAATTATTAAACAACCATTTTAACTACATTCGTATATCCATTTAGCCACGTCGTAAAATGTGGCGTACTACTTACATAATTTGTTATCTATAGTAAGTTGCTTCAAAATTACTATGTAATGTAATTTTTAAACTAGCATGTATGATTTTTTTTATTTCTTGAAACAATTTTCCGTACACGACATAAGGGATGTACTTTTAGCGTTTCCAAGGAATTGTTGACCGGTTCAACATTTAATTTATAATAATATTGGACACAAAATTTATTTTGTAACAACACACAACATATTATAGTAAATACATTTACAGATTATTGCAATGAAGGAAATAAGTATATAGTTTTCCATGTTTTGGTCAGGTGTAAGGTACAATACACTCTTTAAAACAACAAAACTACGCAAATTAAATGTTTGATTTTGACTTGATTACAACCACACAACTTGCGTATTTTGCACTTATGTAACTTATACCAGCACGCACGAACTTTACTTGGTTTGGTTTTATTCATGTTATCAATTTTATCTGACGCCGCCATCACAATTATTTGCATGATATCTCTGTCAATATTTCGCATCAATGCATTTTACGCAGGTAGTTCACAATTCACAAGCACTTTTATAATCTCAAGTTAAGCCTCGACCTCAATTAGTTCCAGAGGAACTTTACCAAATAATGCACACCTTCTACATCCTACAATTTTGAGTTTTTTTGACACTAATTGAGCATGTTCACACACGCAAACAATACATTTTTTCCGTCAAGATCTATAACCTGTGATGGATGACGTCTGAGACTTTGGGATTACTTATCTACTATATTTCGTTCCAAGTTTATCGTCGGCCTGGTCAAATTGTGAGCATGAAATAAATTCAACAATGACAATAATGTTCCATTTATGACATGTTGACATGCCACGTTGTTTCATTTTCTAATTGTAAGTAAATAACTTTTTTTGATTGACATTGCAAGTCACAAATCTTATCGCTGTACGTGTGTAGTGGTAGTGAACTAACAATCTTATCTGCGTAGACAACAAACTATAGTTTTTCCGGTACATTTTGGATGTATGAATGAATCCATATGGTATAAATACGAGCAATTGGATGGCATTGAACCATCAGTAAACTTTTAAATATTTTCACACAAACATTGAGAAATACTTACAGTTTGCAGAAAGACAAAATCAGCTAGATACTTTACTATACAAAAGAAAATTGTGCAATTTTAATATTTAAAAAAATGGCTTGGCTTGACATAAAAACATTCCAGCTTGCAATTGTTGCAGTTGGTTTAGTTGGCATAACCATAACTAGTCCAATATCGTCAAGAGGTTTGACCAAGGGTCCACTAAATATTCCAGGTCTCCAATTTCTGGGTTCAACAGGAGGAAAAGAGTTGTACATCCCAACACAAAGGGTAATGCAAACAATTCAAAATTCCCCCAATTCAATGACTGCAATATAAATTATATAATTTAAAAGTCGTTGTTGGTAGGTGTATTATAACATAAAAATATATTTCTCGTTGCCAACAGGCTTCAAGTTTTCAATATGCACTTGGATTCGGCTGTCCCATCGTCTTTGGCGCCCAGTCAGGAAGCAACCTCACTTTGGCGGCTATAGAAACACTCGAAGAAGTAGCCATTCTAGACGATTACTTTGCTGACAAGCAATCAGAAAACCCGAATACTTATCCTGAACTTATATGGACATCGGGGATTGACCGATTAGGTCACGTAAAATCGTGGGCATCAACGGGAAAGGCAATCGCAGAGTATCCAACTAGTTTCCAAGGTGATTGGACTCCAGGTCAAGGAATCTCGCCGATTGTTGCCAACTACAACTGTGTAGCCATTTGGAGGTATTGTGACAGGCAAGGTCATGGGCCTACGATTCCAAAGTGCAAACCTGTTCCTTATGGAACTTGGTTTACACCAAGGCCATGTCATGAAGAAAGGAGATTCATTTGTGAAAGGAGAGTTTGAAGAAAAAAATACACAGCATGCATTTAAAAAAGACTGAATCTGTCTTTTATGTATGTAGATGTCATATTATGCAGAATAATATTTAAATCATTAAAAAGGTACTAATACTTGTAATTAACCTGTAAGTCCTGTATAACAAATAAATAAAAATCTTATGTGAAAATGTAAAATTTTGTTCATCAGTTTTGTCGTATAAAATGCATATAGTAAGTTTGAGACAACGGGCAACAATAATACTGAAAGCTAGAGTATATGTATTTTTTTATCGTTTGAACATTGAAAGGCAGAAAAAACAAGAATTAAACTGCGCATATGAGCACTATGAGCAGCATTATGTACATACAAGTAGCTCCCAGACAACCTGCCCAATGCAATTCCCCATTAATAAAATCAACGCAATGAAATGATATTAAGGATTATGTGCACTTGTAATCCTTTGCTTTTAGGTGTATCATATACGGTATATGTAAGTAAATATACCACAACCACTTCATTCCACTTGTATAATACGTTGCACATGTGCAATGTGTGCATGCACATCTTTCCGTTTTTTGTTTTTATTGTCATGCTCGATCCGTTTTTACCTCTAGCTCTGTACACAATCTACCGTGGTCTTACTGGTTGTTGGGTTATTATATTGTTGGATTCTAATTTTTTAGCGGCTATTCACATGCAACGTACATATTACGACAACACATTATAGTGGAACCAAGAAGCTAAAATATTCTGATCATTTACTCTTTTGGGTTAAACATTACGTGTTTTGCTGTATACATGTACACAGGAATTTGCATGCAAATTAAAAAGAAGAATAAAAAAATTGTTAGATTTTCTATTATACTATTTACCTAAAAACACTAGTATTTGTGGTTTAGCAGCGAAAACAAACAAAATGAACGAAATAAAAATAAGTGACAGTCAAGTTGAAAATCGTATTTTGGAAACCCGAGAGCGTGATATGCAGATTGCCCTTCTGCAACCTGAAAGGCTTGTTAAATTGAAAGATTTACACGGAAGTGACTATGAAAGTCAATCATGGTATGTGCTACACAAAATATTATGTAGGTATGTATAAAATTGCCGTTTTTAAGTACGACTAAAATCCCTTATTTGGTACTGACAGTGATTACATTCAGGTGAAAGTGATTTGGAGATCAGAATTTCCTCCAAGTGGCCACGGGGGTACGAAGCGTTGCAACTTCATTTTAGCTGACAATACTGAACACATATCCGCTGTTATGTTTGTAAATGCAAGCAACATAAATCATAAAAATGCCTATAAGCTAATGAAGGTAATTACCTATTTTGTGAAGTTTTAGAATGACAATAAAGTTTAAGCTTAAATACACAATGCAAAAATTACGGCGGAATCTGAAAATCATTCTAAAAGACTGAAATATTAAATGTTGAATTTTTTACACTGTTTCAGACGGGCAGCATGATTTTAAAAATTAAGAATTTTGAGGTGAAAAAAGAAAATTCTAATGCAAATCTACGCATTATCAAATATCAAACAAATTTCTTGAAACTAACTGGATTCCCCAGGGACCTCACGAAAGTTGATGATAATGAAATGCCATCGATAGACCGTGCTGACTATTTTGAACATTTTCCCATACAGCAGTTTACGGCTCTGGATAAAGTTGATAATTGTGATAAAGACAGCTTTGTTGGTATTTGCTCCACATAAACTATTTGAGAACATTTAAATAAAATTCATACAAAAAGTCAAAATAAAATATTATTCCGTTTTTCAGATGTGATTGGCTATGTAAAAGACATTTCCGCAGTATTTAGGTCACAGAATAATGTAATGTATCAAAAAGTCCTCCTCAGCACCTGTTCCAGAGATTTTTCTGAAAAAGCTGACGATGAGTTATGAACTTAATGCAGTTTAGCAATGTTTTCCATAATTGTATTTCACATAGTATTAATTATAATGCTTTAATTATATTTAAACAAACGTAGGAATTCGAAAAATATGCCGCCCTTTTTGGCAGTAATATTGGGAAAATAGAGAGAATTGATACGGTATACGCTCTACTGAACGTGAAAGTAGACGTTTTTAATTATGAAAACAGCACATCCCTAAAAACAACATGGTGCACCATTGAACTTGTGGTTTGTGATAATTTGCAATCTGTTAAACAAAATGACATTGACACAAACTTATAAAACATTTTTTACACATAGATTACAAAGGAAAATATGAAAAGCTTGCTTCCACCAAATTCACTAACTTTGCAGCAGGAACGAAACTTATTTTTGGCTTGTGATGAAGCCCGGCTTGAATTCCCTCAACCAATCCTTCCTAATAGTAATGGTGCTGGGTCATCAAGACGCTCGCTGCCCTCTACCAACGAGCCTGCACCTTGCAAAAAACCGAAATTAGAACTAGAACTAAGAAAGGATAATCTTCCACTTAAACAAGATGGTGAGTCAGAAAATATTAGTTATAAATTGGGCTGCATATTTGTGATTGCATAATATAATGAATTACATTAATATAATTATGGTTAGAGGTAGTTATTATACTTCTAGTCACTAATGTTATAATGTATTTATTGTTTCTGTGGTTACTAAAAATGAAGAAATCTCGGATCACGATTCTGACGAGGAATTTCCTGAGATTATACATGACTTTGAAAGAGAATTCAAACCTTTAGAAGTTAAAGTGATACCAGCCAAAAAGTTTACTGGAGACAGGAAAAAAGCGGTTTGTAAATCATTACAATTCATATAATTATATAAACACTTTGATTATATGATTATGTGTAAAATTATGGAGTGACGTTTCGAAATAATGTAATAATTTGCAGTACACTATGAGATCTGAACGTCGAGGCATTGCTTTGATTATAAACAACTACTACTTCCCCAAAAGGGAAAAATACATCCGTGAAGGCAGTCATCTTGACGTTTTTTACTTACTTCAATTTTTGAAGTCTTGCAAATTTGAAGTGGTTATTAAGGACAACGTGGAGTCAAAGGTGATTTGCATATTATCAAATACTTACAGGAATTCAAAGCAGTAACATATAAACTTTCGAATATTTCTTTTCAGAACCTTGCTAACGTTATTGCCGATTTTAAGGGGAAAGGTGAAAGTGGCATGGATGCGTGTTTCGTTGCAGTTCTAAGCCATGGTGTACAAGGAGCTATTACGATGGTGGATGAAATTCCTTCTTTGCTCTACAATGATATCATTTATGAATTTGACGATCGCAGCTTTCCAATCTTCAAAGGTAAACCCAAGATTTTCGTTATTCAGGCCTGTCAAACTTTACCTGCTGAGGCGGTAATGGCACCAATAAGTATGAAAGACGTTGAGCTCGACGACACCATTGTGTGTTTTGCAACAATTCCAGAGATTGTTGCACAACGAGACATATTTTTAGGATCTCACTATGTATATGTTCTAGTTCACGCGTTGATGAATCACGCTCATAATCGAGATTTCATATCCATTCTTGGTGAGGTATGTTCAAAACAATTAACAAAATTATTTTCCAAAATTTACATGAAATCTGAAACATTCCCTTTAAAACTTTTCCATATTTAAAATGAAGATGTATAATTTTTTTTGTTTATTTGCAGGTTCACAAAAGGCTAAAGAAGATTAAAAAAGATAAGACAAGCACATCTTTAAATTGTAGTTTTGGAAACTTTGGGTTAACGAAGAAGATATACTTTAATCCTGGAGTGTAAAAACATTAACATGTTTTAATGATATTACCAGTATTATGCACTTCATACGATTATTGTGCTTTGTTTTCTAAAACAAAGAAATCTGCCATTTTAAATCTTCGTAAATGATGCAATATATATATTTAATAGTTACATACAGTTTTCACAACTCTTGACAACTACAGAAAGATTAACGCTTACTAATACATATATTTAATATCAATGGAAAATTCGAAAAGACAATTTTATAGATAATATTATCTAATTATATTTATATTTAGGTAAAGTTTTTTACATTTTAAATGACCGTGAAAACTAATTTACACAGATTAAAAATATACATATAAGTTTAAATTCAATAGTAGGTAATCGTTCTTAATAGTTTTTTGTTCATATAGCTAATATTTACTAGAATTAAAAGTGTGTAGTAAATATCGCGCTTATCAAACAGTGGTTTTATAAGTTTTACTGTTGATTTGTTTTTACAAATTTATATTATTAAAATGAATGACTGGATTTTTTTTTGTAATTACATGACTTACAAGGTCAATATTTCGAGTGTTTATGTAGGAAAATTAGTTTAGTGTATTATATTCATTTCGGATAGCTAAGTTACATGACATTACAAATACATATTATGGTACTTGGATAATATTTACAAATCACAATTAGGTATTTATTTAAAAGTCTACCAAGACTGTAATTATTATCGGTGAAAATCAATTTCAATCGATGATAAGAGAAGACAAAAATTATTATACATACATTCTTATTAATACGCTGAGCTCTTAAAATAGATCCTGTTGCAATCCAATATAACATATTTTAAACATTATATAACTTGTTGATTTACTACTGTAAGTTACATTTTCTAGAACACAATTTAATTATCATATTCCATATTTTAGAGTAAGTACATTTTGTTTAAATTCTTAGAATTTATTTCAATTTATTTAAGTCTGAAATCGTCTGTTCAATAAAAAAGTATTTTTTAATATTTTATAGTGTAGATTTTTTTTAATTTGTGCTAACGTAACGCACATTATGATGATTTAACGTATTGGTATGTAAATGATGATATCGCTCAACGATCCGTATATTTATACGTATTTGCACAGAACATTAATTTACATGTCCGTGCTGGAGTGTGGTCTTGAACGTTGGCGTCGCCTTGCCAATTCCGACTGAACGACGGGGCCCAAAGGAGGTGCCTTGGGTGACTGGGAAATTGCCGTATAAGTAGCTTGAATAGCACTCTGCAATTTAAAAACCACATCAATTATTTTTAACACATAATAGTTCATACCTAGGTATTCCCCTCTCGGACTAATGTGAAATGCACCAAATAGGGAATAAACATATATTGACGCATATTGCTTTGAATTTGAAGTTTATTAGCAATGCCCAAAACAATCAACTGAAAGCAGGTGCATAATATTCTTTTTGAAGCCCTACGTGCAACGTCAAAGAAACTTGTGTTCGACTTTGCCACAGTTCTAAAAATAGCATATTGTACGACGTATCATGCCCTGAAGGAAAAGAAAGCAAGTACATGCCCAGCATGTAAAATTATGAGCTCAAAGCGAAAAATAAAGTCGAATAAAGAGATACCTACAAAAAGAAAAGGTTTGTATATTTGACACAAGCAAAAAATGATAAATGAAAATAGTACACTTGAAAAAAAACTAGTTGAGTGGTGAAAGCTTAATTACGTACAAACCCGTAAGGGCAAGCAAAAGAGAACGTATATTGTCCCTACTTCATTGTATGACAGGAAGACACTGAACTTTTATGAATGAGTGGTATAGTGGGATGTATGAATGAAACATCTAATACCTTGAGTGTAGGTGGGCAATCTATGGGAATGGAGTTGGAAGGGAGTGTATCTCTGTTCTGGATCCATGAATGGGTAACAACTTGTTGTGCTGTTGGCCTCTTTCTCGGGTCCACATCCAACATTTTCGATACAAGGGACTTTGCTTGGTCTGAGATGTATGACCAACAACCAGATTTGACCTCAATCTCACCAGTGCCTATTCGAGTTAGGATTGTTGCTGGAGTGTCATTTGCACCTGTAGCAAACGGGGTTTGCCTGTGAAAGTGATTAAAAACATTTACCATCATGAAGAACATCAAGATTTGTTTTTGCTACTGTGATGTAATAAGTAGTTACATTGTGTCTGTACACGTCAGATACGAAATTATATACATATAGCATCCTTTTTATCCTTAGTTAAATCTTGATGGTTAAAAAGTCTTACCCCATTTCTGTGAAGATAAACTACACTTTCAGCAAGCACTGCCATTATGTCTGCTGCCTCTCTTTCGTTAAATCTCATTTGGACAAGGAGCTTGTCTAAAAGCTCACCACCTCGTAGATATTCCGTGACCAGGTATACACGACTTGAATCCTCGTACACGCTGTACAAGGTGACAATGTGAGAGTGCTGACTGTGACGAAGAAGAATGTCCACTTCGTCGTGCCATTCCCTACGACCCTTCGCAATCACCTACAAAGAAGAGCATGAATGCATTATACCTTCTAATAAAACCTTCTAATTATATTAAACCGTATACTTTTTCTTCATTGATATAGCTACAAACTAAAATATGGTAAGAAAAATAGCGTACCTTCACAGCATGTTCCACCTTTGAAATTTTATGAACACACCTATGACACGAAGCATACGCTCCTTTGGCTATCTCCTCTTTAATTTCATAATCATCTAAAATATTGGTTGTACGTATCACCTGCGGTTTAAGTTTTCAAATTATATATTTATTATCAAATACGAATGAGCATGTAGTAGATGAGCAAAAAAAATGTTCATTAAGCACACTTACGGAACGGAATATATCTGGATTTGGTTTATTATCAGAGACAGGAGGATTGGAAGTGGTAACATTTGAAGAACCACTTCCAGCGCTGCCAACCAAAACGTTATTTGTCACACTTGAAGCGCTGTTTGGAGTTGTCGAGTTCATATTGTCATCAAGTAAGCAGGAAGCAATGAAACTAAAGCCTCGGAAAAGTTCATGTGCATTTGCGCTTGGGGGAACTCCCGGTGAGTCTATGCAAACCAAAATGGGTGTGTGTTGAATTTTTACTCTCATTATTACATGTCACCACATTATTACGACAAACCAACAAAACGAGTAAATAATCACATCATAAACAAGCATTGTACAACATAAACAATCAAAATTCAAATTGGTCGTGAAAAAAATCCACAAGCCGTTTAATAACTAGTGGTAGATAAATATATATTATATAGCAAATAAGCCAGTGATTAATTTTGTAGCTGGTTTACATTAGTACAGGTATCATTTGCATTGAAATTATCTATTTTTTATTCCAACAACACCTTACTACCACCTAACATTCTGCTAGTGTTTCTTCTACATGCATTCTAATTCATAAACTTTCGACTTTTATGTAAAACCAGGCATCTGGAAAAATTGTCCATTGCTTAATAGATTTAAAGCATGCTGAAACAGCGATCGATTAACGATTACTACTGATAAGTAACTGCATATGTATGTAATGCAATCTTCAAAAATAAAACAAGTTTTAGGTGATCTCTACTCAACTTCCTACATTCAAAAAGTGGCGCAAATATGAGTTAATTCCCACTGATTAAACATTTAAACAAAATTATTAATAGTAGATTAAATGAGCACTATCTATTTTATTTTGCTGATCATCACATAAAATACTAATTATGGTGGTGCGTAGTTTAATTAGTTTAAACGTTAATTTCTAAAGGAGTGTAAAAAAAGCTACGTTTTTTAGCGTAACAAAAGTTTATTATTGAGTATACCCTCACAAGTTAACCGTCCACCACTCTCTGCATAGAAAATCATCATCAAAGATCAATCATTTTCATGATCATCATCATCATCACCGTTACGTTACCGTTTCACAAAAGCCGTAAAGAGAAAGAGAGAGAGACAGAGAGAGAGAGAGAAAAACAAGAAAATATTTTATAAGTTGTTATCATTTCAAACATGGGTAAGTAATATGGATTTGAAAGAGAGAAAAATATGTATTAGTTAATTTTTTATGGCATAAAGTTTTAAGGGGGTAAATAAAATCATAATGAATTTACATTTTTGTAATAAAATGTTTAAACGAAAATAGAAAAGGTAATTTAAAACACTAAATAAAAATAATAACTCTAGTATCTAGTAGTAATTCGGCTCAATTAGTCTTTCTCTGTTGGCCTCTCTTACGTACCAAACAACGTACCTTTGGGAGTCCTGGAAGTAAATTCGGAATCAAAGTAGAAAGCATCATCAGCTCGGGAGACTGCTGGCTTGAATGGTGGAATGACTTGTTTTGTGTAAAGATTTGGCCAGTCAATCGTTTGAAAGAAAGAATGCTGCTTAATCTCTTCCACACCCCCTGGAAATAGTTTTGTAATAATAATTGAGTCACGGATATCAGATAGAGTTAATTATTTTCCCAGGTCTGTCACATAAACTTTTTTCTCCCTCGTCTTTACTTACCGGCACCAAGTCTATTGACAGGATTACGTTTGAACAAGGCTCGCAAAAGTGACTGAGCTTCGGGGGACAAAAATTGGGGCATTCCTAGTTTAGCCTTAAGTATTTGCACCATAGTTTCCTTTCGATTTGTTCCTTGGAATGGTAATGAGCCCGTGAGCATCTCATACTGGTCAGAGAAAACATTTTGGATTGCTCATGAGAATCCCTTCCTAAATTCCGACGCAATTTTAAAAGTACTATTGATCCTTACCATTAAGACACCAAAAGACCACCAATCTGCAACGTAGGAATGTCCTTTTCTATTAACCACTTCAGGTGACATGTACTCAACGGTGCCGCAAAAGGAATAAGCCTTCTCGTCGTCCAGAGGTTGTTTACTTAAGCCAAAGTCTGTCAAGGCTATATGACCATCTGAGTCGAGAAGGATGCTGCAAAAAAATGCAATACTTAAATAGCAACCGTAATGGAAAATGCTTTTAAAATGCCCTGAAAGTGATTGTTACATGTGCATACTTTTCAGGTTTTAAGTCTCGGTAGATAATTCCCAAGCTGTGAAGATGGTCCAAGGCCAGGGCTAATTCTGCTAAATAAAACTTGACATCTTCCTCCGTAAACATGATCTGGCAATAAATAAATTGCATTGCAATTGGATTCATTTTTTTATGCCTTATTAATAACTCCAATAATCCATCATATTGTTGTATGCATACATACCTCTTTTGCCAATCGCGTGAAAAGGTCACCACCCCGAAGAAAGTCCAAAATCAGGTAAAGTTTTCCCTCCGTCTGGAAGGCGTAATGAAGTTTGACAATAAACGGATGCTGTACTTCCGTCAGAATATTCCGCTCCATTTTTGTTCTCACTCGATCACGCACTGTGATAAAATGTTGACAAAAAGCATGCGTAGTACTTAATCGTTTATTAATATAATATCCTGTCAACATAATATATGCATGTCTTTCGACATACAAAGTCAGCGCATAAAATTCACATTCAATTCCCTTTAATGGCCTTTCACAGGAAAAGGGTATCGCTCATTCAACCAAAGCCATTATCGCTGTCATTCCATCCGATTCAACTGAGTGGATGCGAATGGAAAGAGACCAGCAAAAATGAAAGACAGGCTATTATTGTGCAAACCCTTTCTTATATTATGCATTTTTTTTGTTTTCCCCTTCCTTTACTTTACACAGTTTTGAAACACTTTTTATGTCTTAAACAAATGACTCTCTTTATTTGCGAAGCAATCTGGCATGTCAACATTGTCCTCTTTCAATTCAAGCCATTTTGTTGACAGGAGAATGTCTAATGTCATGGAAGGAAAAAGTAAATAAGAAATACATGAAAGGAAAAAGCATGCAATTTTCAGGATCAAGGTATGTATGTATGTATGTATTTCTCTTTATTTATTTCCTAAAAAGAAAGTGCTCAATAACACTACAAGTAACAACAGCTAGAAGGAGGCCACAGAATCCGTGCTTTTCTTCGGGATTGACAACTTCCTGCGGGACAGGGGCAACTCAAACAACGCCAAACTAAAAAAACATTCAACATTTCATTCATTCTTCAACATAAGTGCATTATAGCCATGAGGGAAGCGGTGAAGGAGAACAAGACGGACGAGTGAAATGAAAGTGCAAATGTACATTTTATTTTCCTCTTTAACTTTTTCTATTATCAGGCAGGATCTTGACTGAAATATAGTGCAAACATGGTACTACTGTTGTTCTTTTCACTGTCAATATTTCTTTGTCTTGTTTTAAAGAAATTTCGACAAAAAGTTGTTGTGCAGTTCGTGATCAAAATGGGAGCAAAAAGCTTTTCAGTGTCCACCATCACACACGTTCATGTGCATACCTACAGAATTGCAGATTATTGTGCACATTGCAATTTTCACCAATACCAACTTTCACTTTTGACCATCAAAATAGTTCTATCAAATGGACGGAGTTCACTGAAACAATAGTATAAAATAGTTTGGCCGCATACTTTTCTTTTTATTATTTTCTTGTGTTTGCTGCTTTATTGCTAGACATTGAGTGTATTAAGAGTTAGTCGTAGTAGTACATGGGGGGCCAATTACCAAACCAATCTATTTTACTTTCTTTTTGAGACATGACATGAATAAGTGAATTGTTGACAGAGCTCCGTAGTGGAATGGGAAATGAATCCAACTAAAATGGTATAATCAATAGCGAGAACTCCCATGCAATTATGGCGTCTGTAGTAGTGTGAGTGAGCAAGTAATTATGCGCATGATGCAAGTCATGTTCCTCCGCTCTGCTACTCGCATGTCATACAAGTTATGTGTGAGCCGCATTCTAATTTTCCTCTAAAATGAAACTACAAAAAACCACAACTCTTTACCATCATGTTTGCAGGGCTACGTACAAACTCTCTCAGTCTGTACTTGTGAGTAAAAAATAAGTTTAATAAGGATTCATATTCCCTTGCCGACAAAAATATTCATTTTATATAACGCTAAAGTGTTATTTCTTTTACAAACCAAACACAATTCTAAAAATTACTCAACCCACAGATAAATTTATAAAGATATATTATGTGTTGTGTGACTGTGTGTGTATGCTTTAATTCTTTGTTTACCATTCCCATATGCCAGCAAAAAAAATGAAGGTGGTGACATAACAGTTCACTACATTTTCTTCACCATCAACCGTATAGCTAATAAAATGTTCCAAGTTCAGCACGTTCTCCGCACAATTTATTTATTTTTTTGTTTTTTTTTGCTTCCAGATAAACAAAAGAGATACAAATGATGCTATTCTTGTTCTCCATCATTTCTCCTCTTTTTAGCCTTGCTACGGGATTCATGCTCTACGAAGGCCTACCGCAAGGATATCCTTTGTAAATGTCATTTCATCACTACTGCTGCTGCTATCTTACCATTATCTTATTTGTATGCGACTTTCTCTTCTTCTTTTTTTGTATATTCTTTGCTTAGTCGTGTAAACAAAAAAAGTCAGCTACTAGCAGAACAGCAAGAGTGGAGAGTAAGAAATATGAGAATGAGAAAGTTTAAGTAGCAGCACCTATGTATATATATGGACCAAACAAATATCCTATTTTAAGAATAGGTCGAACGATATATATTCCTTCCTTCTTCCAAAATGTGTATAAGTTACGGGGGGACATTTTCTTCCATATGGTAGCATAATCTGGGGGATCTGCTTACTAAAAAGAAAAGCTGCAGACAAGGATAAAAAGAAAGGATAGCAATGGTGCGGAGGTGGTTTATATGGCACATAAAAACAGGAAGAAACATCACATTTGCCACATTTAAAAAAATCCATATCTATATCCCTCCGCCCTACATATTTTCCAAGATTTGGAGGGAAGGAAAATACCCTCTTCTTGCATGTTTTATTATACTCCTTTCCTGTCGAATAAATTTTGGAATAAAGACAAAAACGAAAACATTATGACACACTTACAAGAAGAAAAACTAAATCTATGACCGGACCACCTGCTTCAGTAGTACTCTTCAAGATCACAATCTCGTTTTTTTTTCTTTTTAAAGGTTTTCCAATAAATCTCCCCGGATTGGCAAGCAAGTAAACTAACATAATAAGAAAACCTAAAACTATATAGTATCCCATCTCCTTTTGTTGCTTTACTAATGCATTTTAAGCAACCTTGGTTTTCATTAATGCCGAAAATACCATGTATGTTTTTATGAACATGGAACAAAAATGAACATTTCTCTCTAAATATATCCGTAACAAGATTTCTCACTCTTCGTTTCTTCTTTGAAAGGTAATTTGAGTCCTTGACAGTATTTGTGTGAAGGTTAATTGTAATTCTAGTCCTTTGTAAAAAACATTTTATACATTTACTATATATATATACATGCCCTTCACTATTTGCGTTGCCCAACCATTCTCAAGCGACATTTTAGATACAGTGAGTAAGTAGAGTCGTGCCTTGTTTGAATTAAATTATCTTCTCCACTCCATATACTCCATATCCCACCCATCATCTAAACCATCCATTCATCCCACCATAGGCAAAAATCTAATTTCCCGTAAGAAAATGAGCTTTCCCACAGCAGTGTGTACGTGCAATTAGAAGAATTAACTGGAGGCTTGAGCTTTTGTGCAAGTCTGTATGTGCTTAAATATATACCATTCAAATTCCTATGCTGTATATATGAATAAAATATACTTGAAATAATAAAAACCCAGCCCGGCATATACAGAGTATATCCATGCAGAGTCAAAGCTGACCTTCAACTGGAGCAATAACCTTTTTTCCAAGTAAATTCATAAAAAATGTACAATGTTTACACAGTGAAAGTATCTAAAAATACTAAAACCCCATCATATCATACATTACACACAAACGACGAGATGGAATTATTATTATTATTATGGAAAAAAGACCACACACCATTCATGGACGATGGCACAATTTACAACGATGATGATGACACCTTACATGAAATTTTTTTCCAGCAAGACGTGTAATTTTTCCACCCTTGATTTTATATTCTCTCTCTGTTATTTTGTTATTTCTACTACATAAAATGCTCATAGTCTTTTATTGCTTTCTCTGGGGGTATCATTATCATTCACAAACGAGAATTCACATTTACAATTCAAGAAAGAGGAAAAAACGTTGTAGCAAATAATACAACAATGAGTGTAGACATAAAACTTGCAACAGGCTCAGTTATAAAGCAGGCAAAGCATACGCAGGGCTTACGGACACTGAGAAAGAATGAAAGAAAGCGACAGAGAAAGCACACACATTGCCTATATACTCATTCAAAAGTTAAAAAAAGATTTCCTGGGAAAAAAGACTTATAAAAAGTCTTAGTGTGTCATATAATTTATACTGGGGTACTTACAGTAGAAAAAATAAAGTACTACCATACACAATATAAGATATTTAGGTAGACGTACCAGCAACAACAATAATAAAAATAATAAACGTGTAGCGCAACTGTACATGTTGTGTATTTATATTATGTATGTACCTAGGTATGTAATGTAGGTATAAATGTTTGTGTGGAGAGAGTAAACTTTTCTTCTCCTTCATGGACATTGACAAGAACGTCAACTGTAATAAATGCGCGTTTGACGATGATAAACTACCTTCGCTATAATATTTATGGAGTACATAATATACTACTACATAACACACTCTGTGGCTAAGGACTTTAAAAAAATATAATTTCATCCATCCCCATCATCCATACTGCCACTTTTCGTAGACATTCACTTCCTTTCTTCTTGTTTTCTTTGCTACTTTGTGGCTATATGTAGTAAGTTTCTAGATAATAGTCCTCGTTTATGAATACCTTTCACATGAACAGCAACAGCAGGAGCAAACATACCACCACCATGCATATATTTACACTTATACTCTCATTCCTTCTCAAACAAGAGAAAGGCTGCGGCTACAAAAAAAAAGGGTATTCAATTTGTAAACTTCAAACAGAGCATCAAGTGGCCACAGTCTGCACACAATATATATGGCAGTGTAGGTGATTTTAGTAACAATGTAATATTTTACAGAAAGGCAAATAAGTTTGAGGAGAACAAAATAAAGTGAGAATGCCTATTTATATTACTGTTATACAAATATTTATGAGTGTACATTCCCATTTATATATATTTTGCTCCTCACTTTGACTTTAGTAAGTATCATTAAGCATCAAGTACAAACATCGGATACGGGTCAGATAGATGGCACTTGTGAATATAAAAGTAGCGGAAACATTCATCTATTTTAAAGGCACAATTTTTAATAGGGAAAAAGCTTACGGAACTTCGGGGAAGGGAATATAGTGAGTTAAATACTTTGACAGGTTAAAAATAAGTAGGTTTTTTAGAGAAAAACTTTGCAATAAATATTAATGACGCATATAAAAAATACCTAATAAAGTTTAAAACATGAAAACGGGCAAAATATATGTGTAAATAGTATAGAAATTGAAATTGTAGGGTACAATAGACTGTTTTGTGATTTGTAAGAGAGAGAAATGTAGCTTCAGAAATGACAAGCTGTTAGTGGTAGATTTAAACTTTCTCCTCCTTACTTTCAAATTCTGTACTGCATGAAAGTTTTTTTTTTACAAAACACAAAGTTTTTGTTTTGTTTTTTTTTGCACAGAAAAAAAAAGTTATAATAAACCACTTTGTGACTTGCTGTTCAATGTCGTTGCATGTGTGAGTCGAGAAAGATACACACAAGAATATTCATTTAACTGGGTATGTGATGCATGGATAGTTTAGTTTAGGTATACTGCATTTATTGCTTGGCCGAGCATAAAATCAAAAAAGCTATATTTTCGTATTAGGTAGGTATAAAAATGCATTTTTGTATGAATATTTGCGGTCAGACGATAATTAAAGAAGATTAATTAGGTTTTAGTCACTCAAGGAAATTTCATTTTTCGGGTCATGGGGTTCATATTCGATTAAGGCTAACTTGTATGCTTACAGTTAATGGACGGGAGAAGAATTTTAAAGATTAGTCCCTTGATGTACTACACTATTTACTTGCTAATCAAAATGTACATTTTATGTCTCTTCAGTGAAATCCCTAAGGTAAAATACAGTTTACTCAAACATGTTCATCTTTCCACTGTAAGTAGAGCAAGATTCCCTCTAGTATGTATGCATTTTTTTCCGTGAAAACATTAGTTTCCATTATCTTGTGACGCTGTCTAAGAAAATTGGACTAATTTCCCAGATTGCACGTGCATTAGGCATTGCATCGAAATTTCTAATGGATTCCACTGCTGTTCCTGTCATCGAAACAGACGAAGAAGAAGTTGATATGATGACAGGATGTCATCGTACGCAACAACTTTGGAACCTTGTTTGTGATTCCAAAAACAACTTAATTATATACTTTTTTGAAGTCGGTAAAGTGCATATACATATTTCCGTCTTGTCACCATCTACTCGTTAACTTCCAGAAAGAGTCACAAAATTCTCAAAAAAAGAAAGAAACTAGGTATATAATAATTTGCCATTAATGTAAATAAACTTTACTCCAGCTCATGTGTGTTACGCCACAAACTTTTTGTTTAAAGATATAAGTGTACTAGAAGTAGCCCACTTTGCATTATTATCATTATCATTACATTTGCTTCGGCATGCCTTTGTATATATGTCATATATTTTGCTATAAACTTTATTCCGAGTCTTCAGGAATCCACTTGGGTATAAAAACTCATTCATTCACACACATAAGTATATACATCCAGTCAAAGTCTCCTACTTGAGATTCTTCAAAGATACGTAGTTTTCACCAGGTCTACTTTTGGAATGGAAACATTAGCTGTTGTAGGCTCCATATGTATATACTTTCGGTATTGCATCCATCCTTCATCTACATTTTTTTCATTTCTTTTGCAGTTGCGGTGAGGTCCATAATAATAAAATACATTTCATGATATATATTTTCTCCACAAAAAAAGTATATTTTTATGGATGTAAGTAAATGCCGTGCTGTCGACAAAGCCAATAAAAACACCTATATGTACCTAAATGTATGGTTTGTAGAATTGGAGGAAGCGAATGTGAGTACATTTATGATTGCGATTGTGACTATTCTACATGCCGGAAAACGATGTCAAGTCACGCAAACTTACAAACACAAACATAAAAACTAGCAAAGCACATACAACATAACTGACGTGTTTTTTCTTCTGTAGACTCGTAACTAGCTGCACCATATGCAAACCCTACTACCTCCGAAAGCATATTATATATATTTTAATAATATACCATTCTACCACGTCCACAGACTCATAATTATGCTCGAAAAAATGTGCACTAATTTTCCACACAGTATGGGATCTCTAGAACTAGTGGTTGTTCCGGTTTATTATTCACCATGCAAAAAGTAATCATCTTTCCATAATTAAATTTTTATTCATTGGAATACATAGAAACTGACTTGACGCATCCAAGCCTGAGCTTTTCCCAAAAATAAAAAAAGTACCAATAATAAAATAACAGTTGTTCAAAAACTTGTAGTAATAATAAATGATAGATTTTTTATACCAAAAAAATTTACATATGGAGTATTAGAAACGACGTTTTTAGAAAAGGAAATTAATTTTTTTTATATATTACTCAAGGCCAAGATTTAATGACGCAAAAGAAGAAAATATAGTAGTGACGATAGTCTTTTTTGTTAAAAAAAAAGAAAGAAAAGAAAACGATAAAGGACGAAGAAGATCTTGTTGACTTGCGAAGGAATAGCAGTAGCATAGCATACACACAGTACACTTTCATCATACAGTAATCATTCATCGAAAAAAAGGGAAACGAAGTAGGGAATTCGCACAATTCCCACAGGGTTTCCTTTTGAAGATGACGGAGTAGAAAAAGTCAATACATATGTTGCACAAGTCCACACATTATACGCATAAGTAATGATGTGATGAGTATGATGCATCATCATGGTGATAAGAACGCGAGGAACACGCATCACATCACTGAATACAAAATCATCATTACACACATAAATCATATATGACATGCACTGTACTCATTCCAATAGTGTACTAACATACGTACCTACATATGTAAACGTGCACGTGCACACACATGGAAATGGAAATCAAGTCAAATGCCAATTTGCATATTATCAAAATCCTCCAGAGCGCCAGACCACTCACATTCCATAATCCATCTGGGGGTCTCAAAAGTGAAAGTAGCGTCTCGTCGACATACACACATATACGACGGGACGGATTCAACTCATGCATTAAACCCTTGCATCAAAATTATATGAAGCTAAAATATATATCATTATGTATTATATTTTCACTGAGACAACAGACAAAAGCTTTCACATCCGACTTTCAAATGTAATTTCATAGCAATATTAAAACTGTCATCCTCATATTTACATTTACACTGTGCAATAAAACATGTGACACCACCCTACTGGATGAAGAAGATTGAAGATACTCATTTCAGATATGTATTTATTACATTTCATCTTATCATCATCATCATCAACTTGATAACTTGAGCTTGTTGTATTATATTTTGCCTGGAAGGCTTAATCCATTCACGTGAACGATCAAACATGATAATATATGTATAATGTACTCTGGTTCGTCGTCCATCGTATCCTCTTTTTAGTCCTTTTATTACGTACCCTGAATTTCTATTATTTTGCATCGCCAAAGGTAAAAGACTACATTAAAAGTAAATATAACATAAATATAGGTGACTTCAAACCTTCCACCATAAGTACTTTGTTTTAATACCAAAAGCAACATGTTTGAGCATCTTTATTTTATCATCTACTACCATATACCCATGTCTATGTTACCATTGGTTGTTGTGATTAAAACCAAGTGGTTCCGACTTCATCCTCATCCCCATTAGATACCAATTTTCTTTTTTTGATGCATAAGAATACAGAAAATGTCGTATTTTTTCTGCTTATATTTGTACTCTTTTTCAAGCTTTGTAAAAGCTTTCTATTTCATAAAGTATTACACTTTTGTGATGCTTAACTTATGAAAAAGCTGAAAGCTTTATGTAACATCACATCTTTGTATTTTTTATATATAACATCAGAGTTAACAGTTTTACTTCATTCTCGAGAAAAGAGAAAAAAATATAAAGCTTAAAAAAGAAATAAAAACACGCTTTCTTTCTCCTTCGTTTGAACCAAAAGCTAAACTCATATCACTATCAAACAGCAACAGTACTACAACAACATGAAAACATGTCGCCCTTTTTAACCTTTTCGATTAGGGTTTGACGACGTTGATGACGAAACAAGAGCACAAGAAAAAGAAAAGAATCTTAAAAAGGTATAAAAAAAGAGAATGAAAGGAAGGTTTAGTAGACTGCTTTTTCCTTTCCTTACTTTTAACTCTTTTATTGAAGGAAGGATCTACGCCATCATCACACCATACGTGTGCACACCGATTCTGCTGCTGCCACCAAGATAATAAAGGGTATCTCATGTGGAGTAAACGATTTGTGTTTTCCCGTTATTATTCCCAAAGGAAAGGGGACAAGGGAAAAAAGGAAGTAAGTATTTCAGGCATCAAATGTGGAAAAAAGGACAAAGAAAGTGCTAAAGAAGGACTTTATTTTCGTGCTGCGTCATCATCATCGACACCATCCCATCCCATTACTGTATTTTTACAGCGTATATATACATACATACATATTACAGATAGATGTCAAATAGAACGGCATGAGAAATGAAAAAGAGATACTCTAGAGTGTCGTCAAAAGAATATGTTTTTTTCTTTGACTATAAAGTTGACACACACACATAAATACATACACATATACAAATATGTGAATACTAGCAAACATTACCTATTATTATTGTGGGATTTTGCCAAATAAAGGTATTCAGAGAAAAGAGTATTTACACTTCGTAATACACTGGCTTTCACAACCAGTAAGCCAACCAATGTGCAATGCCAATTGCCAAAAAAACCGCCATTAAAATGAAATGAAAATTTGAAAAGGGAAATTATCATATGAACATTATATGAAATGCATGTACATAAGGTATATGGAGGAATTTAATGATGTTCGTGATATGAATGTACCTTTTAATGTAGCTTTCCTCAGAACCTTCATGGCATACAAGGTACCAGCATCATTCCCAATAATTTTCCTGACAAGGAATACCTACAAGGAAATTAAAATAAAGCAATTTTCATAAAAATAATTATTGTCTACTACCTTTGCTTTGTGGAAGCTTATTAATAACAAATAGTGTCATATAATTTAAATTGCAAACATTGGATTTTGAATGTGATGTGAATTCAATTTTTACCTTTCCAAAGGATCCTTGTCCCAGAACCTTGAGAAGTTCGAACTGGGATGGGTCGGCCTTATCATGCCCTTCCCTTGTTACATCGTTCACCTCAATCTCACTCTCAACTCCATTCATGGGCTCCTCCGCTTCATCAGGTGTGACCGCCGGGCTGGTTCTCTGAGAACGGCTGCTCTGTTCGTTAGCATTGAGCGTAGATTGACTCGACTCTGGCGACGGCTGTTGTTGACGGTTGGTAATGGTGGAAGGAGGTGGCGTTCCATTTAAAGGATAATGAGAGGAATTATTATTATTATTATTATTATTGTTGGAAGCGGAGGAAATGAGAAAAGCTGCAACATGGTGGATCCCAGCAGCGCACCGCTTCTTCCACCACCAACTTTTACAAAGGCGCTTTTTCATCTCCATTTCTATGGATATACTTAGGTAAATGTTTCTATGGTGTTGAAGGACTATACGTGTTATATTATGTAACGTAAAAACCACTTTTATTCTCACAATTACAACACAAAAAAAATACTAAACGTTCCAACTGACAAGTTCACACCAAACCAAACCAGTAAGTAATTTCCACTTGAGTTGTTGAACCGGATACATTTTTTGTAGTATGTTATCTAATTATCACTTTTCTCTCTATTCCATACACCATAAGTAAGTTTTCACACAAGAAACATAATACAATGTTCACAGTTCACATACACCATGCACAAAAGTTCTCACTTTTTTTTCTTGTCATCTAATAAAAACCTATATATCACCACCGAGAAGAAAACCTTAACTGGACACTACCGAAATTGCAACAACAATGGTCCTGTCATCCGGAAGAAGATAAATTACAAATGGATCGGATTATATTTACGTCTTTCTGATTTCTTAACAAATGTATGTATTGCTATTAATGTTAGATATAGTTTACAGCCCCATGAAGTCTTTTTGAATGCTAATGTGAGTGGAAGTATATCAAAAAGTAATCTTATTACAGTCGGATATAATTATCATTAAGTAACTACACATGTATCTCCTTTAATTCAGTGAAATGACATGGTTTTTTTTGTTAGCTTCTTTCAATAAAGAACTAACTAAGCCAACTTCTCGAATCCTTTTTTTTCAGCTTGTAACACAAGTAGAAGCAATAGCAAATGAATACGTGGTAGTAGTAGTTGCATCATAAATCCATAGTCACATGCACAATAAATTTAGACATGTGAGGCATGTGTGAGAGTGTTGTTGTATGGAACATTATATAATGGTTTTCTTTCTCCCCACCAAACAATCATCCCATCATTATCATTTAGACTTTCTGTTTTCTCGATCTCCTGATACTATTTTTATTCCAGTTTCCTTTCGCAAAATCGACTGCAGTATAAAAAAGGAGCACGTTTCAATACACAATATTCACATTCACCAGCAGGCGGAAACCGTTCCGTTTTATTACAATCCAATTCTGCTCTATATTTATATGCTTCTGCTTTTTGAAGAAAACATTTCGCAAAATCCAATTTACAACACCTTGTTAGTTTTTATAGACGGGATTATATTTTATGTACAATTGTACATGCAACATATTATATCTTTCCCACAAATGTTTCAAACAGATTCCAGGCTGAAAAATTGGAATGTAATGTAGAGGAACAAAATGTAGTTTCGAGGAAAAAGGACTCTGTGTATGAATTTCGGGGATTGGATGAGATGAGATGGAAAATTATTTTTTATTTTTCTTTCAAAGGGATTTCTATCTCATGTAATGTTGAAAATTACTCTCAAAAGAGAATTTCATGCTATGTGTGTGTATGTGTGTGTGCTTTTATATATATTTTGCGGATAAAGATTCGTTTACATATTAAACTAATATTAATATTCAACGAAATTATGTTCCTTGTAGCGTAGCTTTTTAAGATGACAGCTTAAATTACAACAACTTCATATGTAAAACAATAGCACAAAAATTGTAGACGCAAAAAGTTTAAAATATACGAAAGTAAAATGCTAAAATATTTTAAATAAAATTGTCATAAGAGCTCATACATATGTAACCGTTTGTTTTTGCTTTATACAAATTGGTATATGTAGTAAGTAGTCTGATGTATCTCTGTATCACTATCACTATATAGTACACACACGCACTACTTTTATACTTAAGCTTATCTTCTATAGCGTCAGGAGAGAAAGGATCACGTAAATGCAGCTTTATAATATTTTTTTTTCCTGTAATGCCCACTACTCAGTTGCGGATCTTGTACTTTTATACAATATCAGCTTTTTTCCAAAATAAACTTTTAAAAAATCGGGTATAAAATCACATGAGCCAATACGCATCACCACATCACATACACCAAAAAAGAGACCAAGAACATGAGCCCATAAAAATTCCTTTCCAAAAATCTGTGTATGGCACAAGCAAACGAGAAACTAGATCAGCTTTGGTACTTTCTGTCTGGAAAGGAAATTGCACACAAAATTGTCATACATCCCTTTTCCTTCGCATACAAGACGCACACAAGAATGTACGAAAACTTGGTTTGTAGCAGAAACAGGATTATATACCCAGACTCGGATCAGCACTCAGTAGCACTCACTCCTTACACAACTCTGGACAAAGTTTATAGAGCCCAGAAAAAAAGAGAAAAGAATTCATTTTCTATTTTAATATCTTTTTACCATTGGTTCGGTCAATGACCATTACTGTTGCTATTTTTATCATGTCATGTACACGACAACGCAATTTAAACCGTCAAGACAATACGGAGAACCACTTTACAGATTCAGGTCAGCAGATTCTTAGAACGAAGGAAAAACATAGTACAGACACGAGCCTATATTTTTTTCCAAAAAGGAAGATCCTAGTCATTTCAAATGGATATATAGACAGATACTAGAGATACTGTTATGTGTTTGTAGGTATATAGTATCAACAATCTAACAAAAACAACTTTTTTTTTGTGAGTCACTAATGCACATTAAACTACACATAATGCAGCACCAAGCAGCATCAGATGCCAGTTTGCAACATGCCATGACATAAAATACATTCTGACTATATTTAAACTGCTTTGCTCTGTCCTCGTGCTGCTCGAACAGTCATCAAGACAAAAAAATAAAATAATAATGTCATGCATCAACCTTTCAATTGCATAATAATAATGGTTGACAATAATTGTCTTAAAATGCAATAATGTCTGTTGTTGTAACAAGAATAAGGAACATTTATTACAAACATGACTTTAACAGAAAAACCCAAGCGTCAAAAGAGTTACTTTCTATTTGTTGTTGAAAAATTTGCACAGACACAAAAAAACACTTGCATGTTATACTGCAAACTTCATTATCAAAATTACTCACTTCATGCTCTGGGTAGATGGTTGCAAGTATGTAGGTAGTTGCAGGTACTTCTAGCGTTACAACTTACAACACTATAAATACGCGCAAAAGCTAAGATCCCAATTTACGATTAGAGTGAAACAATAGCTAATGACAATTGACAATAATGAAGATTTTTATCTATGTAAAGTTAGTCTAAAATTAAACAAACTTCATTTGTAGTAGAACAACAAAAAGCGTAACAGCAAGACAAAAACCGTTTTTGATTTTAGAGGTGACATTATCGAAAAAGATATTTAAAAAAGTTTGGTTAGTTTCAAATGAGGAGAGACACTTTGCAGCATGCTGTCACTGCTGCCAACCATGATTAAAACTGCATGAAAAACGTTTTTTTTTTTACAAAAAGTCGACATTGAAAACGACATTCTTCATGAAATCCTTTTTTATAACGCGTCTATAACGTAACAACAATGCGTATAGGATATATACGTATAAATAATTGTAAACATAGACACACTGATTGTGACGAGAAATGGAGCTTTACCAGCAGCATGCAATCAAATAGTTCATATATTTATATATATACGTCAGTCAAGTCAAGAAGAAGCAGCACAAAAAGGGTAGAGAAACTCTAAAAAAAGGAGACTCACGACGCGATGATGACGAAGATAGTGAGAATGTATAGAAGGTGATGTCGTTGTTGTTGTTGATGATGATGATGAGCATTAAGCCTCTTGCGCGTTCTCTACAGGCTAATTTGCATGAACGCAATACAATACAAAACAAAGCATGGCGAATGCACAATAGTAGATAGGCACGTTTACAACAAAAAGGATATGAAGAGGCAAACACAGATAAAAGCGAAACAACCATTTTCATCATCGTCATCATCAGCCTACCTGTTGGGGAAGAGACGACGACGACGACGACAACGAGATAACAACAATAACTGTGTTGCCTGAGCTCTTTAAAACATTATGTGTGTGCCTATATCTATTCCTGTCTAATAGTAATGTATGGCATGTAATAGGTATGTGCTGTGGTATTGGTAGTGCGTGTTCACAGTTCACAAACAACGATGAAAAATGCACAACAATTCTGTTGTTACCCTTTTTTGCAACAATCGCAATCAGTAGAAATACAAACAAAGCGGCAATTTTCCACGAAACTGTACATTTTATATCCATCCATAGTATGTACGTGTGCGTGTGTATAATTTCGCACATGTTTGCTTATAAAATTTACATTTGATTGTTTATATTACCACCATCGCCAACAGCAATTATTCAGAATTTGGTCATATATGTATAAAAATTGTTCAGTCAGAGCTCATTTAGAATGATGATATGAATAAGGTTTTATGTGTGTATATATACATATGGCACAACATTATCATTCATACATACATTCATTATCATTATATATATATGCGTATATCCTTCTCTCATCCTGTGAAGCAAGTTATTATTTACTGCTCTACACGGAACAAAAAATAGGATAATTGTTCCCTCCTCCCTATATCCACTAATCTTATTGTTTCCTTGCAATAATAATGGTAAGTATGTATTTGGTGCACAGGTACCTCTATCCATAATATAGTGTTTTTTTACTATTTACTACAAATTGCCCTATAGATTTGTCAAGAGACATTTTTCACGTAGATAAACACATGAATAGCCCTATCTTTTAAGTTAGAACATTACTTAAATTCTCTTCCTTTTTTAATAAAAATCACTCACGTTTACCGATACCAATGTCGTCAAGGAAAAATGCCGCCGCCACCCGACACCAATTTTCATTCCATATGTACGCATTATGCATTCTTTATGAATATATATTCTCTCTATATATATATGTATATATATATATCAGTGGCAGTTTATATACTAAATCAAGTAAGTAATTTCAAATCAGTCAATTATTCATGATAAAGTAAATTGAAAAGGATATATAATCATTTCCTTGTTTTCAAGAAAAAAAGCCCCTGTTGATTACAGACTTGATTGATACTATTTGTACTTTGAGTGTCAGTAAGTGCCAGTGTAAGTATACGTTTTTTTTGCTTTGAAGTAAGTGGTTAAATTGAATGCATACTTGTCTATACATGTGTATATTAAAAATGTTCTCTGGGAAACCAAAGGGTTTTTCATTCAAAATTCAAGAACAAAACGAGCGAAACCACGTTAAATAAATTATTAACATAGACTTTTAGCAACTTTGACTCTGCCTTTTTTTGCTTTGTTGTTATTTTAGTCCGGTTTTGTTGAGTCGAGAAGCTGTTCGTTTTGTCCAGCTTTATTTATTTTTAACGAAAAAGGGTTATTGACACACATGCATAAAAAACTACACACATATCTACGAACATGTCTACTTTTTGGCAAAACAATTTTAAAAGCAGTGAGAATGGAGCTATTGTATTGTTCCAAGTCCCAATTGTATGGAGAGAATTTATGATGTTTTGATAGAACATGAAAGCTTAAACTCTGACGGTGCACACCGTAAGTACATGCATACCTAAAATATTCTACAAACAAAAAAAGTATGACAAAAGCCTCTATCTTTTTTTTCTTTCCCGCAGTCAACCCGTTTTCGGTTCGTTTATGCATGAATGAAACATGGAAGAGACTATGCAACTCTGTTGGAATCTCCTTCCAACTCCTCTATATAACCACAACATACACATGGCAGAGGTGTTGCTGCTGTAGAGTAAAAGTATGCATATTCTAATAATACTTGTGTTCTGAAAGTTCGTTCAGACTTTTTTTATTAAAAAAAACCTGATAAATAATTTTTTGTGATAAATGGTAGTAGTATAGTTTAGCAGGTCTTATCTATAAGCTTTTGCCATTATACACGTGCTTTTTTCCTCTACTACTTTCCCTGTTGTTCCCTACTTCCATCGGGAAATTATAGCAGCATAAGTTTAAAAAAACTCATTCTTACACAGCTTGGTTTTTTGGATCGATAAATAAATGGAGGAGTATGAGACGGACGTGCAAAAGGAATAAAAACCAGGATAAGTGGAACTGGAACAAAAGTGTATATATGCTAATAACTTTACTATAATATACTACATATAGTTCTGTATCACACAATCTGTTTCACATACAAATAATGGACTAGAGAATTAGGCAATAGTTTACTAGAATGAAAGTAAGTCAGGTTTGAGAGTGAGAGAGAAAG
>JAHZNC010006289.1:0-16541 GCA_027744095.1 Zhuqinia jingwanae
CATAAAACCAACTTTATTCCTTTTCCAATTTTTTGGTCAAAATTAAGAAAAACCATTTGAAAAGTTTGCCTATACCGTAATGGGTTCAAATTCAAAATACGTAATAAAATTTCTTCAATGTATCAAGTGACCTGTAACACGTTTCACTGGAATAAAACAAACTTTCACTTTGGTTTTCCCATTAATCCCATACTGAATTTTGTCATTTATGAAATTACGACCATGAAATCGTTAAAATAGTCTCAAAACATGGGTTTCATCAACCGAAGATAATAATTATTATTTATACTGAATGCTAAATTCCCACCAACTTTTAACTACCATTATTACTAGTATTTTCCCACGTTTTCATCTTGTGTATTTAAGAGCAAAAATGTATCCCGTAACCCCACTTTAATTTTCGTACATACAAACATTCATGCATACATACTTAAATGCATACAAAATATTAAACTAATTATATGCCAAATTACACAGCAAAGAAACATACATAAAATTTCTCATTCATCATTAATAATGGAACTGCAATGGAACATTATACTGAGGTGTATTATATTATGCACATACATATTTGCAGTATTTGCACACAAAAAAGAAAGAAGAAAATCCGATAAGCATTAAAATCAACAATCCAATTCAACTGAAAGCTGAACACTCTCTCTCTCTGTCTCTCCCACTCATTCAGCCAGTCTTTTATACTCGTTACACATTTTCCCTCTCCACTGCATCCAAACTTAATGTTAGCATCTATCTATCTCAATCTCAATTCATTTTCATGGCATGTGATAAGGATCAAACTCATTTCCCATTCCCATTATTCCTACGTTACGTATATTATATTACCTACTTTGTTTACCTCTTCACTGTTTCACCATTTCTCCACTTACAAATGAG
This sequence comes from Zhuqinia jingwanae, assembly GCA_027744095.1. Taxonomy (NCBI): domain Eukaryota; kingdom Metazoa; phylum Arthropoda; class Collembola; order Entomobryomorpha; family Paronellidae; genus Zhuqinia; species Zhuqinia jingwanae. Next base: position 895 of record JAHZNC010006289.1, read on the forward strand.
TACCCCCATTTAAAAAAATTCTACTTCTTTTTTTGTTGCACTGCTCATAATAAGCCCATCATCCCGATTCATGTGGGAAAGGCGCGTTACAAATTTTATCCCTCTTTTATTTGAATGCTCCACCACATATACGTTTTGATTCATCATCATATAAATATATATTATATATCTCTCTATTTCTTCTTCCTTCATATTCAATACATTAGAACACATTATACATTGCTACATAAACTGAAAGTTTTAAACCATAAAAATTTATAGCTTATTTTCCTTTTATATAGGCACATCATGACACATTTGGGGTCCCTCACAGGATCATATCATAAACAGCATTATTTCCTCTTTTCTCTTTCGCTCTCAGACTTTCCAAAATCCTTTCTCTCTTGTGTGTGCTGTTTCCATGTATTACTGTATTTTAATAGCTCACAAGAGAGAATAAGAGTCATTTTCTTCAGTTTCTTAAGAACAACCAGGAAAAGTATAATAAACCAAGAAGAGCTTTTACACTTAAGTTACACATCAGCGTCATAATATCAACATCGTCGTCGGCATCATCATCATCATCATCATCAGCTGCTCGTTAATCCTCCAAAGATTCTTTCGGTCTTCTTGTTTGCGTATAAATATAAAATACCCCTTCATACATACATTTATACTACAACAAAGAAGCACAAAGATGCTGCTGCTGATGATGATGATAAAGACTTTTAGAGGAAGAAGAAGCTTAAAATTACTATACTCTACTGTGTACCCTGTGTCAGTGGCAAACAAAACAGTAACACAAAAGAAATAGCATAGCATACTACAATTTGTAGATATATATACATACGTACATTTTCTTTCTATTATTGTTTTGCAAAAAAAAAAGTATAATAAAAAAAATATTATACCCACTTAACGGACTCCCTAGTGGTCTTAATTCTACAACTCTGCACAATATATTATCTACATTACACACACTAGACACTAGACTATGGCTGCCAATGAGAATGAAAGGAACTCTATTTTTTTCGATGAGCGGATTATAATACTTTGCCATATTTCTATTTGGAGATTCCTGTTGTGTCTACAATATTTGTGGCACCATAAGGAATAAATTGCGTAGAATAGTAGTAATAGTATAGTAGCTCGCATATAATAACGCAAAAAAAAACATTTTTTTTCTGACTCTCAATTTCGCCCATTTTTTGGCCCATCTCAACTGAGAAATGATAGTGATGTGATATGATGGACGCAAAAGCAAGTGGGTACTGTGCCTTCTACTACTTATGTAGTCGTGTACTTTATTGTTGTACATTATATAATATACCTAGGTATATAGTAGTGCGCTTATTATCCTGCTGAGAATATTATTCTGACAAAAGGAAGCGGGATAAAAAAAGAGGCAAAAAATATTTTCTGACGCAATACTTTTTTTTTGTTGTTGTTGTTGAGTATCTCAAAAGAGTTCTTTGTGAAGCTTTATCGTGAGATCCTTTGCGAATATTCTTTAATTTTTTCCATGTCATATATATTTGATAGCCGTATTAAAAAGGAAAAGTGGTAGTGGTAGTAGTAAGTTTTGTGATTGTGATATATTTTACCCAGGGGTGGTGAGTGCTTGTAGAATAGCCATACAAACAAATATCACCGTCGCGCCGGCCATGTAGTAGTGAAACTCTGGATCAGGTAAATTGCGGTACTGCGTTTCCAAACTCCCTTTTCTATACCAGAGGGTGACAGGATTCAAGTCTTCAGATTTGCAACATTGCCTGTATAATAAAAAAGGGAACAAAAAAAACAAAAGAAACTAGACACAATGACACGCTATGACGCAATGATATTTTAAAAAACACGCTTTAAACTACAATACACAAAAGAATAAATGTCTCTTGTCTTGCTCCTCAACGTGTCATGTTAGTCAAGTTGGAACAATGTTTAGGGTAAAACAAAAAAAGAAAGTAATTTTTACATACACACACTTTTCTCTGTGTGAATGATGGCGTTGGAATATTTACTTTTTTTACACTAGAAAAACATTCTAGGTCATCATGATGGACAAAAAAGACACGTTTCAAGGTGACTACATGGTCGCATTTAAGTATGTAGTTTTAGTCGTTTAGGCAGTTTTTCAAAAAAAAAATAATAATAAAAAGGAAATAAAAAAATAGAATAGAGCTTAACGAACCGGCACGCTTCAAATGTATTTGAACTCCTCAAGAGATTTTGCTCGATCTCCAAACTCTGAAACATACATCAAAACACAAACATAAAAAAACATCATTTCCAAGTGCACTTATACACTTCATAATACACAGTAGGCTTGTGTGACGGGATAATACATTCAATTCGATTCCCAAACAAATACTAAGAGAAAATAAGAATGACGTTTGGATGGTATAATGATGACAGAACCTAAAATGATATTATTTGTTGCTTCTCTCTTCCTTTCTTTCTCTTTGTGCTACGGTTTTTTTATACAAAAAAAAGAAGAAGAAAATAACACTGTCATTGCAAGAAGGAAGAACAACAACAATGAAGAATTGAATTCTGTTTCTATATCATCTTCTCGACACACACACACACAAATAGGTATATACAGACATAAGTGGGCAAACTGATTTATTTCTATAGTAGATTTTCTCCACAAAAAAAAACGCTGACTCAATAAGGCTCAAACTCTTCTTCTTCAAAGTGACGGTGATAATACCATTCACCACTGCCTATCCTCAGCTATGCCGCAATCAATGTTATGCCTAGTTTTTTCCTTTGTTTTCTTGAGATTGAAGCTTTCTTGTCTTCCCTTTTCAAGAAAATAAAATCAAGACAAGAAAAATAAGCGTGTGTGCGTGTGTCTGTTGTAGCCGTAAATAAGTAATTTCATTGGACTACACACTACCAACCATTAGAAAAGCAAAAACAGGCATACTTTTTTATCCTGTTTTTTTTCTCTTGTCCTACTGCCGGAGGAGCCTATACACTTTTTTACACATTTTTTTCTTCTATTTTGTTTGGTTATTACTTTTGCCTGTTCATTTGTATTTTTTTTCGGAAAACCCCATGACATAAATAGTATGTATGTTTTGCTTGTCATAGTGATAATGTGCACGAATAACGGCTTGACTTCACTATTTATACTACGCAGAAATATTATACGGAAAGTAAACAAACTATATATTTGTTTGGATTTCTGGTGGGGAAAGAATGGGAAAGGAGAAGCTGGCGATGATGATGGCGATGATGATGGCAGAAAAAAAGAAAGAAAAATGATAACTTTGAGTAAATTTGACAGACTCACCGCCAAGCCTATCGTTTTGGCCATGGTATTTTCTGTAATATTTGCAAATGGTTTGTCGGCACCCCAACACTCTATCGTTTTTGTCATCTTGGACGAGGAGCGGGAGCGACCCGCCTGCACTCCAAACTTTGGCACTCCATTATAATCATCAGAACTTGCCTGCGGAGCACCTGATGGGCTTGAAAGACCCAGGTCACCGTTGCGGCTAGATTTCTATAGAATAAAAAAATCATACAGATAAAATGGAAAATAGAGGGGAAAAAAGTAGTCGAGTACAATGAACTTGGAGAAAAAATGTAATGTTGCAAGTGTCAAGACAGAAGAGTAGATTTATTCCAAGTCCAACAATCAATGAAAGGGCTTACAAGCGAATGTATGTATACACATAGCTTTGTTGCCTAAATGGAAAGTACACACACTGCTTTTATCTTCAAGGAAAGTATTGTCTTTTTGTTCGAAAATTAAATTAAATGAGCAAAGAAATCAACAAAAGTTTTTTTCTCTCAAGGAAACAAGTGTAGAAGAAAAGGCATTTTAGTTCAGATCATTTCCTTTTAAGACAGCAGCACTTTCATTTGGTTTCATTTACTTTACTCATTAGTAATTTTACTTTCACAGTGGAAGAAAGTGATGTGATGTCCATGTAAAGTCGAAGCACACTATACTTTTTTTATTGGTATCGTGTCAAGTGGAAGAATAGATATTCAGCAAAAAGTTCATAAAAAAAGGCTTTCAAGGAGGAATTATAATCGAATCAAATCATAAAAGCAATTTGTGTGCTACGCACGAAATTATTGTAGAAAAAGGGAAAGTAGGAGTATATCAACAGGCCTTTTTATGGCACTTTTGGCAAACTACTAATGCATCATCATCACTGCTTTTGCAAGTACTACAACATGTGTTTTCGATTGTATCCTCTTTTTATTTCTTTTCTGACTAATAAAATAGATCACACTTTGGTACAGTAATGATGACCCATCATGTTTTTTTTTGTTCTTGACTTGAGATGAACCGCGAAAAGTAGGTGGGCGGAAAAGGACAATGAATATATCGAAATGGGATGATATTAAAGTAAAAGTAAGCTCATCATCAAAAAAATATATAGATAAGAGTTATTTTTTGGTAGAGTTTTTGGTTGTTATACCCTGGCCTTGCCGGGTGGTACGATGAGGTACGTTTCTATTTTGTGATCCTGCAAGTAAGGATCTCTCAAATGACCCTCTCCCGGTTCCACTTCATAGTCTCCAGGGGATTGCAACTGGAGTAGAGTCTCTTTGGTGATATGAACTCGTCTGTTGTAAAAAAAGGCAAAAAATATAATGTGAAATGTGTATGAATGAATAGTGGAGATCTTTTATCAACGTCATCATTCACAAGCATATGGCTTAACTATTATCTGCGTCTCATCATAATGGATATATATCCTGGTAGAAGAGTTGATTTTTATGGGTCATTTCAAATTAAAAGTTTTTGCATCATGAAAAACTGACAATGACAGGAAGGAGGAGGGCAAAGACACAGTATGTGAATAAGTGTGTATGAATTTAAGTGGTGGCATTAATATAAACGAACACTTTGTCAAAGTATTTATGACACTGTTTGTTTTTAGAACAGCCACAGAGATGATGAAACCAGCTGTGTTATGAAGATGACGATGGATGACAATGAAAAAAATAGGGGCATACTTAGAAAGCTTGCATATTATTTTTACATTTGAGTGTACTATACGTTACTTGGGTTTACGCCGTATATTATTTGTATTAGGGGCTATGTAAGATAATAAATTTTTATTGAAAAACTTGTACAGAATATCAAATAATGTAAAAAAAACAGGGAATAAGGTTGTTGTTTTGTATAGAAGAAGCAAGAAGACACCAAATATTGTTTGGTGTCTTCCTGCTTGGTAATAAATTATTGAGCAATCATTTCTCTGGAAAACCTTAATGTAATCGGATCAATCTTTTACTGAGCTCTTAACGAGTTAAGTTACTCCAACAATAAGGTCTGCTGTATTTTTTGGACTTATTGCTACAGTTACGATTTGGGAGTATGTTTATTGAGGTCATTAGGCATATTGATTCCAAATATATTTAATTCTCTCTTGAGACGAAAAAATTAGGCACATGCTATGAAATTATTATAGTATGCATTTGTGTTGATATTATTAGTCACAAGGACATTTCCCGAATGAACGCCAATTCGCATATCTACAGGACATCCAGTTGCTTGCCGTACCATCCTGTTGAAATAGCAGTAGAAGGTTCATTACGGATTTACAAGAACACAAAATTGGGAAAAACAGTCGTTATAAATTGTGGAACATGTTGAAATGACATGTACGAGGGAGCTACATACACATATATAAACTGGTTTGTGTGTGTAAGTTGGTCGTGATAACATTTTTGTGCAACAATTGTTTGGTAAAGTGACAGAAAGATAGAAAAGATATTTCTTGTTCAAGTGAATCTGATTTGTGAAAAGAGAAGTCATGATACTGTTATTTAGTACACGAGGGAAAATTAATAAAGAGAAAAATTGAGTTAAGGTTTTTTTTTTAGCTTCTTCCCTTCTCTTGTGCGAAATGGAAAATGATTTTACTGATTGTGATCCAAGTTCATAAAAATTTAATTTCAAAAACGCTTTGCTATTATATTCCATGCATTTATAAAGATTTAACTTTGTTAAATTGGGTGCAATGCAAATGCATTCATTTGTGCATGCCATTTTGACACACAAAATGATTTTTAGTGCGCTTGAATTAAATAAATTGGATTTTACATTTAGAGAGAGAGAGCTTAACTATTTCAAGTTCGTTTCAGATAAAAAAATTTAATTTTGTGCAAAAATCTGCGAGTAAAACTCTGAAAATGTAAACTAACATGAAGAGAAGCTGCGTAAATTTAACAAAATATGCATTTATGGTGTTAGTTGTACATTACTGGTGGGAGGGAACGTGAAGGGTACGAGGAATTATTTAGCACGTTGTAAACGAAGCACGTAAGTGGAGTGGGCAAAAAAGTGAAGTCAATTCTTTGTCACACTCTGCACAATCTTTTATTTGGTAGAAAACGAAAACAAACACAACTCCACTTTTAAATTCGGGCAGTCTCTGAGAAGAAAGTAGAACAAGAAATCTGTATGAATCATTGTTTGCATTCATTAAAGAAATATTTTTACTTGTGCTTTACTTTTATGAGGATGTACGGAAAAACTAAAAGTAATTATAATATGCACAGTTTAAGCCGCTTGATTTAAAAATATATATTTCCAGGCTTAAATATTTCTTCAAAAATACGAATTATATTGACAATAAAAAACGTACCGAATAGCTTCAATCATTTCCAATCCCATTTTGACACAGTTGTCGGCATGGTTGGGCCGAGAAATGGGGAGTCCTGAGACGCAGTAGTAGCAGTCACCAAGGATTTTTATCTGTTAAAATTAAGTTAGGTTTGAGGTTTTAAAATCTCTTCCACTAGAAATTATAACGTCACATAAATAAGTTATCAAGCAATAATTTGCATTACTTACCCTCATGCAACAATGTTGCTGTGATCATGAAAATGCGAAACAACAGAGAAACAACATAATTATGATTATTTAAAATTAAAATCAAACAATATGTACGTGTGTTAGACTTCCCACAATTTAAATTATTACACATTATCGCATTACATTACACGACCGTGATGAAACATCTAAATGATCGATGTTTTTAAAGATATCAGATAAATAACTTCTGGCGTTAAAGTTGTGGAATACATACCTGGGCAATTTGATCGAATTTTCCAAAAAGCTGATTTAAAGTTTTTACTAGATCCGACGCACTCAACTTTTCCGATAGTGGAGTAAAGTTGACAATATCAGCGTACAGAATACTGTAAATCAGAATAAAAATACACGAAAATCATCAATATTTTCTATCCCATTTTTTCAAGCTTTTACAACATCCACAGTTTATTAGTCTCATTTTACCCAAATCTAATAATGTGACTTTGTATGTAACAGTTAAATGGATTTCAAGTCAAATAATCTGGAAAGTACTGATATAAAATGAACCAAAATGACTTGTAATCAAATCAAAACGTCACTGCTATCCTAATTTGGTTTTTTTGGTAAACTTGTTGAAACTTTTTTCAAGTCAACTTGTTCTTAACAGTTTATTACTTGAATTGATTGATGATGACACTAATTGATAGATACAACTTTTTCCGGATTATTACATCATTTTTTGTCAACATTTTTTTCTTACATAATCACGCGTTTACTCAATAAACTTTTTTTATGCAAGAATTAATTAAAACTTTTTTTTGTAAGTAATTATTTAAATTTTTGTTACTCTTTCTCCTTTGCCTTTTTTTCTTTTGCATACTCACCTAACGTTATTGTGCCGTTGAACATACATGTCATGAAACCGGGAAGTAGCTGCTGGACTCACTTCTTGGCACGCGTCCGCCATTTTCAGCATGATATTCCGTTTCACCTAACAGACAATCAAAACAGGGTGGCATAACATTATTACAACATACCTAAGCACATACATATATACGTCGACAAGTCATTAAACTAAATTAAACATACAAAGTAGCTTTTTTAACTAAAAGATGCGGCGGAAAGTTATTAAAAAAAGAAAAATATTTAATCCATTAAAAAAATACCTACGTCGACCTGCAATAAACTTTCCTTTGGAAGCCGACACATACGTAGCTTGTTCCAGAAGTAACAGGAATTTTTCAGAGCTGCATATCTTCGTCTTCATATCATATCGAATTTCCCGGAAACTTCGCATACGATAAGAGTAACCAATTTTGTATACATGATGCATTTTTCATTTTATTTGGTTGCTTGGGTTTGAAACAACAGCGTAAAAAATGTCGACTGCCAAATTTGAGTATCGCAGTGTTATTAAAAAAATTAAATTTGTGTTGTAAACCTGTTGAAATGCACATGGAATTTAAAAAAAGTCGTACGGCAAACAATCCCCCGCATTTTCTGGAGTGCTGTGACAGGTTCCGCGAGTGGGACTGCCGTATTGAAAATAGAGAAAACCTCAAAAGTAAAACATGAGCGGATTATTTGTAATGTGACTGAAATTGTAGACAAAAACAGGCGCTAGACTGTACGAAAAATATCTAGAAGAGCTAAGCTAGATATCAGGACAACATATAGTGTACTTACAGCTGCATTCTTTTTGGTTCTAAGGTGTGAGAGATGAATTCCCAAAATCATCACTCCGGCTCAAAACACCATTATAAAACGATTTTCCTTGAAAATATGCATGTGTGTAATCAGGACCCAGATTATTTTCTGGGCCAGATCTTTACTGGAGATGAAATATACATTCGTCACAATGAACCTACCACAAAACAGGAGTTATCGCAGTGGATCAAGTCTTTTAAACGACCACTACAAGTAAAGTGGCTCAAATTATCGGCAAAATCCACAGAAATCGGTTTTCGCGCCAACGCCCAGAACTACATGAAAAATGTATCATATATCCTCCAAAATTATGGTGCAAGTGTATAAGACTCCGGGGTGAATATGTGAAAAAATAGAGGTCAGTTGGCTCGTTCGTTCAAAAGATACGCAACTCTGAAAAAATCCTGTTACTTCTGAAACACGCTTCGTACATCCCGTAGCGAGCTATATAAAGCTACGTGGGAGTATAAAAAAGAAACCATAACACACTTTCAAATCAACCGAATTAAAAGGATGAAACGACACAAGGGATTTCCAGTTGCAACTTTTCTTGCGTAATTTCTCGCAAGGGATGCAGAAATACGAAGCAGGAGCCTAAACAGCTCAAACCACAAAGCACATTATCATTATTATTCTCTTCCTCCCAAAAACATATGAGCGTGATGGTTGGGTATCTACTCAAGTATATGGGTAAACAAGGTACGCACACCTACAAAGCCCACACGTTCGCTCAATCTTTCACATGATGATTCCAAGCAGAGAAAAAAATGTAAAAAAATGTATCTAAACTTGTTGTCGCCTTTCAAGCGAATTTACTGCTCACACTACCAAGCTTGTAATGGAATACCTATGTATCCTTTTTTTTCTCTTAGTGTTTTTCTCAGGAAAAAAAACAGAAAAATTATGCTCAAGATCTAAGAAGAGTTGAGAATGAGAATATAAAAAAATGCTTTTTACTACTTCTCTTGGGGAATGCTACATATATGTGTGTAGTCCTGACATAACGAGAAATAACGGCTCATTAAAATATTCTTCATCTTTTCTTGTGCGTTTACTTTTCCCAAAAAAAACTTTATACATCTTTATAAAGAAAACGAAACTACAAAGGCTGCCATATATGCATGCTAACTCACACATACCATGGCAATGAAAAAAGCTATGGGAATTTTTCCTGTGATGAAATTCCTCCATCACTATCACAAAAGGATAAATTAAAAAGAAAAGTAATTTTTCTTCCTTCTGTTTTTATACTATTTTCAATTCCATTTAGTTTGCCCGCATATGATAATTAATGCAAGTCAAAAACATGAGGATATATGTTGTAAAGGTCCAGGGACTTTGAGTAGCGTTGGCCAAGATATTATATTTAGCATGATAGGGAAACAAACTTGAAATCTTAATCATACACAGCAGAGATGATTTTTTTTCAAGATATTTATGCTTTCTAAGGAATCACTGTATTGAAAAAAACGAAATGATGTCAGATAAAATAAACATCTCAGTTTGTGGAAAAGGGTTTTATTTTTAGGCTACTTTTGCAAAGTCTAAATTTTAAAGTTTAAGTGGATGGCAATAATTTTTGGATTATTTGTGATTGAAATGTTTGCTTTTTTTCTTGTTCCTATTCAGAATATATTAAAGTTCTTGTGCTATAGGTAGGTGGCAAGATTTTACTCGAAAGTATTTTCAATTTAAAAGGCTTTGCAACAAAAAATGAGGTCTCTCTTTCTCTACTTGCTTTCTTTTTTGTATGCGTATTTTAGTTTTTCAATTTCATTGTCCAGTCACTGGCCAACTGAAAATAAACTCATTCAACTGAATAATAAAATGGATGGAGAAGAGGAAAAAGGAACAAAATTGGATTTAGCAAGTAAAGCTCTCTTATACAATTGCAAGTCATAAAATACAGTGATGTGTGTGTGTGTAGTTTGTACACTACACACACACTTTTCTTTCTTTTTTCTTTTTTTACCTCTGCAGCAATGTAGGCTGGAATGACCGATAAAAGCAACTGTTCTTGCTGCTCCTTTTCACATTCCAACTTGACTCGGGATTCCAGGCATGTTTTTGTGCTATCGCATGTCCTTTTATGGGCAATGAGAGCCATTTGTTGATGGTATACTCCCGCAACCAGACCTGCCAACAGGAATACTCCGCTTGCTATTGCCTGAAAACAGAAAATAAAATTGAAAATTTTGTAATCAGCTTATTTTTGTTATGCTTACAAAACAGGGGCATTCTATGACAATATTAATGCCTAGTTCGGAAAGATAAGGTTTAATTCAAAGGAAAAAACGGGGACTGGACTCCAGAGGCTGAGCTAAAACGCCACACATTATCATGATGGGCTACATTAAATGCGTTTTAAAGCCTTTTTTCTGTCTGATATTATTACTATTATTTTTATTATACCCCGAAAGTTAATATTTATTCAGTATATTAGCACCAGCTGAAAGAAAGACAGTTTTTTAATATTTCACAAACTCATTTCAAGTCCAGTTCAATAATGCTTTCCCAGAGGCAGAAGTAGAAACTGTGAACATTTGCAATTCACAAATTGAATTTTCACCCACAAAAAAGCGCATAAAATAATATTGACCATTGATGAATAATGTGTGAATGGGTAACCTTGCGCTCAGTAAACAAACATAAAAATGAATTCATTCACAGGTTTACAGTTTGCTTTTCCCCTCTATTTAATCAATTAAATTCGACAAAAAAAAACATTTACAGTACTACAGCATTCCCTCGTCGTGATGTTCAAAAAAAAGTTATGGCAGGAAAAAGGAAATAAAACGAAAGGTTATATCACAATAACAAACAGCGTGTAAATTTTTTTTTCAATTGCTCCATTATTATATTTTATTATTTTCGGCTGAACCGGAACACATATATTTTCTGGCTAAAAAAATACCTAATTTTAAAATGCATTTATAATATAACGTAATATTATTATATGGACTATATGCAACTGTAATAAACTGCTTTGGGAGAGTTTTTGATCTTTTATTGCCGATGGCAGCATATGATAAGTAGCACGCAGCTAGACAAAAAGTATGATACACAGAATTGCCAGCATTATCATCATAAGTTCCACATCTCATCTCAAAACTTTTTTTTCTCTGAATTTAATCAAAACTTCCAGAGAAATGATTTAGCCCCCTGTGAGATATTATGACGTGTACAAATGCATTTGTAAAAGAGAGGAAAAATAGATGCGTTCATGAATCAGCGTTCCTTTGAAAAAAAGAAGGTAACATGATATTATTATTGTATTATGTGCAGCACAAGAATCATCATGGCACATAATTTTTTATTTTTTATTAAACTAGGTACATATACTGGAATTATGTATTGTATTGTATTATGTTCTGTGTAAAGAAGATTTCGAGGGCAACAAGCAAAGTGGATAAGGAATAAGTGAGTAACACACACAGGTACACTATACTCACTTACATTTGTGTACATAGTAGAGGCACACACGTACACGTCGCCACGCTCCTCTGTTTTATCCCATTGTCTTTTATCAACGCTAAAATAAAGAGAGAGAGAGAGACTCTAAAGAGATATATCTTTTTAAAATTGGCCGGCTAAAATCCCTGCTCCGAGCTTGACAAGGAGAGAATTTTGGTACACACTAAAAGCTGGGCTGTGTCCTGAAAAAAGTTTTTTTTTTGTTCTAAAGAAACAACAATTTTGATGCTTCTGTTGCTGCTATGCTTGTTCCTATATACACTATACATACATATATAGTGGCAGTGTGTTGCTGTTTTATCTGCGTTGTATTGCACTCTTTTATTAGGAAGCTCGCAACTTCATTTTCAACTGTCTCATTCTTTTTTTTTGTACTTGAAAAACACATAAAAAAGTTGCACAGTGGTAGTGGCATTTTCATTCAGCTTCTTATTTTATCTACTGCGATGCGATGATGCTAGTTTTTCTAGAATGATGACGATGAGGAGGAGGATGATGTTGATGATGATGAGAATGAAATGAAAAACTCATTCAAGTTGAATCAAAAGAGAAAATCAAACCAGTTTCCTCTGCTTTCTCTTCTCAAACTACTCATCAGAAAGCTCCTTGTTTCTTCACTCTCTTTCTCTCTCTCTCTCTCTCTCTCTTGCCCTTTCTCTATGAGACAGAAGCTGTTGTGCTGATGGTAATGTGCTGATAGAAATGGGAACGTGATGAAGAGCGGTGGGGGTACAGGAGGAGAGGAGATGAGGTGTTCTTTTTCTTTCTCTCATTGCCTTTGTCAATGGGATCAAGCTCCGATAGACGACACATATGCTATAGTATTATTCACATTGCATGTTTCTACATCCCCAATGCCACTTTCACTCTCGCTACTGCTGCTCATTTGCATTTTTTTATATTCATTATTACAAATGCCTATATAATTGTATACGATATATAATGGAAACAATAATCAGTAGAGTAACAACAATAACAACACCAGCAACAAAAGATCTGCTGATCTTGGTGAATGGATGCTAAATAGTATGCACGTTTCATTCATCATTATTCATTCATATTGTATAACAGTTGGCATCATCTTCATCATCATCAAAACGAAAAGTGTTACGGAAGTTAATCCAGAAATGCTAAAAGCACATACATACATATATGCCCATAATATGCATGCATATTCTTTTGTCGTTGATTTTGTGAGCGTGTGATAATAAAAATAGAATATACGACGCATATACATTTTTATGACGACATGACAAGAGACCCATACATTACGATAATGATGAAGATGAAGTATTATGTTAATTACTATACTCTCGAGCTGGAGAGGATTATTATTATTTTTCAAGTTCCTCCTTCACAATTTACTTGCTCCTTTCATTCTTCTTCGCATAAAACCTAATGATAATATATAGAAGAGTACTGGTAATATATTGCAAGGAGCCGAGCCGTACTGGAGAAATGACTTTCCTTCTTCTGAAAACATAATATTCATCTCATGCAATTTTTAGAAGCCCATAATTTCTGGAATATTATGCCCAACTCACTTTTGACTTCCCATCCCTCCATCAATATTATGTACAGGTATGGATGTATATATATAACTCTTACTCTTAATTAAAATGGTATGACATATTATTATTATTATTCGCATTATTATCGATATTTTGCATGCGTTGTATATTGCCCCAATTTTTCCATTCCAGAGCTCACTAGTAATACAAATAGGAGAAGCCTTATTTTTTCTCCTTCTTATAATAATAATCAATTATTTCACTCATGTCCCAATCCTGCCGACACGACGCTTCAATTTCCTTTTATTCTTTTCCCGGGGGGATAAAACACACCAAATACCTTCTCTATTTTTTCCCTCAGAATGTTTTATTGAATGGATTACTCAAACTGACTTATTCACTACTACACGATTACTTCTACTATTCCATTTCCCATATATCAAGGATAAATTTATGTTGTGCCGTTCTGATAGGTATTTTATGATTATAATATGCGTTTTCTCTCTCTCACTTTCCCTTCCTTTTGCATGTATATTCCCTTTCTCCTTTCGCATCCCTTTATTATGGAAGTAGAAAAGAGTGATAAAAATTGCACTACTACCATCATTGCTTCTGCTACTACTACTATGCACACACAAGGGACTGGCATATATTGCCTTTTGAAGAAAGGTAAAAAAGAAAGCGAAAGTCATGGCAAACTTTCATCCTACTCAAACGTAAATATATATAACGTTTGGTAAGTGAAAGCTTTATATTATATACCTTACTTCTACCAAAAAGATTTTAATGTTATCCAACACTCTTTTTCTTTCCCTCTCACGGCTTCTTCTCTCAACAATGATATTGTTATACACGCTTGCATCCTTTTTACTGTATCCCTTTGTAAAATATTATTATGTCTCTCTTTTGGTATATATGTGTGTAATGTAGTGTGTTGTGATGTGATTGAATGCTTCCTCTTTACATTTCGACACAAAATTCTTGAGAGAACAACAACCATATAAGAAGACGACGCCGAGGTAACTAAGGGAAGAAAAGGTGATTTTCTAGAGAGAAATTCATATGAAACGGAACTCTTTTTTTATTATCAATATTTAAACAAGGAGGAAGTCTCGTGGGAGGAAAAAGGAAAAGGGAATTGTCAGGAAAGGTAAATTTAGCAGAAGAAGAAGGTCATCATAATAACTGTATAATATACAAAAGAAGGTATAACAAACTAGTTTTGATATAATTTTTTATTATTATTGCTTTTCTTCTTACCTGTTTTCCCAAAGACTCTGTGAACTCATCCGCAAGGAGTGTTGCCAGAAGGAGATGCACCAGCATGAGGATAATTGAGACAATAAGTGCCGCAAATCTGGGCATGGGCATCATCGTGTTGATGGCAAATATGAGGATGAATATCGGGATGAGATGGTCAGCAGGACGAGATGGAGATGACACGTGAGAGGTGAGGAATATTGTTGCTGCCAGGGTGAGAATGACGAAAAAGGAGAGGGCAAAGGAAAATGTGTGCTTTTGGAATATGGGAAACTGTCCAACCAGAAAGACGACCAGGAGGATTCCCAAGGCGGCGAGCGCGATTGACACCTGTGCCGTCGTTGAGACCACATCCTAGAAAAAAAATGGAAAAGAGAGACAGGAAGAGATAAAAAAAAATTATTCATAAGTTTGTTAAGAATATCAACTTACAACCAATTAATTTCTAGGCACATACTCGACAAAATGTATGTTTGTTTAGCATGTGCAGCATAAACAGCCGCTATGCATACATACTTACATTCATATACATACCCCGAAAAAAATCCAAAGGCAAGAGAGAAAGAGAGCAGATTCAGTTTTATTATTATTATGCTCAGCACATGTTCTTTTACTTGACTCTATCTTTCTAGTCGAAAGTGGATATTGTGTAATTCCCTAAATTGCATTTTATTTCTCTTAATAGCATTTATATATCCACTTGCTCGTCATCTTCTTCTTCTTCTTGCTTTCTACTGCTGTTGCAGCAGAAGCAGCTTCCTACAATTTCAAAGACATACCACTACTACTAGTAGCATTATTGCAACTACATAAAACTATTATAGGTAACTAGAGCCGTGTCCGGTTTGCGTAAGCGGGGCCCGTTCGTGGATACTTAAACCCGATTTTAAACCAAACATGCTATGCAAAAAGCCGTATTTACATAT
>JAHZNC010006290.1:0-12174 GCA_027744095.1 Zhuqinia jingwanae
GACAAATATGGGTAAATCATTACTACGCTGTATACACAGCTTCGTAATAATCCGTAGTCAGAGTATCACTTGCGATGCTGACTTACCTTAACTAACCTTTTGTGCAGTGACTCATCTCTGGTGGTAAGTGAAACATTCATCAACTGACCCCATTCTAACGAAAATATAAATTTAGTGGATTAAGCTATTTGACTCAAATGTTGTTTGTAGCAAAAGCAGTCCGTAACTTGTCATACATAATTGGTTTTACTATCCCATTTGATTAGATCAAGTTGGCTCAAATCCAATGATTAATGCAATGGCAGTATGTTAACGGAAGTAAGCAAATTGGCCCACGTATGTATGTATTTTAAAGGATGAATATACCTGCTAAACTCAATGTTGGCTAATTATATAGATACATGCATTTAATCGAGGAAACGTAAATTTTTAGTATCAAAAGGTGGGAAACTTTATTCCCGATTACTGACTGGAAGACAAATTCCTTTAGCAGGCAATGGATCGTTAATACAAAATAATGCAACACTTTATGCGTTAGTTATTACATAGTACAATTTTTGTATGACTTCCTCTTTTGGAAGTTGGAAGAATTGTTTTCACGTACATATCATTTACATATCACAAAAATAACACTTTATTAATATGAATCATTAGTAAGGGGAAGGCACCACGAGTTCCATCAAGTGCAAACGAATAATTTTCTTCCATGCAAAGGATCTACGTTGTGATAGTTAAAATACGTAATATATACACATTAGGTAGATGGAGTTATGAAAAGAATACAGAAACAAATAAGATGTCATCGAGATAACATTATCATTTTTCCTTTTCCTTTATACAAAATTTCGTATTATTGTAGATATCATCTCATAAAATATAAAATGGACACATGTTCATTGAACCTAGAGCAGTTGCTGTGGTATTACGCGATATTAGTTTCAATTAGCGACAATTTTACAAGGAATTTAGAGAAGACTAAAATTATTTGAAGAGTAACGATACAGGACATGATACAACTTATTTTCCGATTAATTATGCGCAGCATATCTGTAAAATATATAATTACAACGAGCTGGTATACATCTTAAATACATTTCTAACTCCTCAACGCTTCCAAGCGGCTTTGCATTCTTTCCAGTTCGGCTTCATCCTCATCTTCAGAATCTGCACTAGCGGTAGCCACTGGAGTTGGTGTGGGCAAGGCTTCCTTTCCAGCAGCGGGGGCTTTTCCAAGCTGACCGGCTGTGACCTCCCACAAGATCTATTTCAAATCAAGATTCAATTAGACACATAATGTGCTAGCATTTTTCAACAATCTATTACATATGGTTGTACATTACTTTGTTTTCAAAATAGCTATTAAATATAAGTTCAAACATAATCAAGAACGCAAAATCGATGGCGGTACGAACACAAGGAATAAAATTAATTTTCCCCATTATTATTGGTAGCTTACCCAATTGTTCTTGCATATGCATCTGGATAGAGTTTAGATGCGCTTTTGATGAATATATCTTGCCAACGGCCTTTTTGGAACGAACGAGTTCTTTTGCATAAATCCGGCACACATCTTTATCACCTTTCTTTGCTGCTTCTTTTAAGGATCGTTTGATTTTTTCTTCCTCGCGTCGAATGCCTTAATTTTGTTCAGAAACATAACCCGTTTCAGCACAGATGTCAAATTAAAGCTGATGAGATCAAAATCTTTATTCTGATAAAGAAACGTCCAATTTTACTGTTTTATGAATCAAACCTCACCATTTATTTGACGATCCAGAGCGGTAGACTCTCGTCTTATTTTCCTACGCCATTCAGTGACCTAAAATTTAATAATGTAATTAAAAAACATGTAATGTACGTGTAATTTCAACCATTTCGATTCTTTAAAAGTATTATGTACCCCGGTCTATTATGTAAGTTTGACAGGCTGAAACATACCTGTGCTTTTGGATCAGGAGGTGTACTCTTTCCGAATAATCCCATTTTGAAACCAACACAAGGGACTCCGTCGCGTATTTACAAATTACTGAAAAAATAAGTGTGAATATATTTTATTAGCTACAAGGACCTGTTAAATTAATATAACTAGTACTACATCTTGAAGTGAATATTGTATGGTTGTTTTTATACGATATTAGAAACAGTATGACTGACGACAAAAGGATGTAAATAAGTGTGCTATAATGTCTAATATCCCGACTTAAAAAAAAACTGTAAAAAACCTCTAGTTTTCAATCTATCTTTCTCCTGCGACTAGTAAAAAAGTTATAATGTACTAGACAAACATACAAGTTTCCAATTTCTTTACATGTCAAAACTCAAAACTTTATTTTAAAATTCCTTCTTTCCACGTCACAAGCTTAACAAAGCAACTTTACATCTACTAAAAAGGTTTCTGTCACATTGTGTTTTAGCACTGCGCGTTATGAATAATAATTAATTACGCTTTAGCAAGGACTTGCTGGCGACGAACATAGGTAATATAATTGTCAACACCACCATCAATTAGTTTACAGTCTTCACAGAATAACTATAATATACAAATTCTAAAACCAAATTTGGTAAGATACACATGGAATTCTGGAATTGTATGTCAACAGAGTATATACCTACACACAATAGTACAAGCACAATGTTATTGTTATTATTGTCATGAAAATACTTTTGTAAATTTGCAAATAATATTCAACATTTAAAACAACGAACCTAATTTCCCTTTAATTAGTTAATATGACAACCTTAATTTCGCACCTTTTCATAAGTAACAACATACCTGACTAATTGCAAGAATTTTGCATCTCTTTAGTTTAGCGTACACGGTGCAATAGTTTTTAGTGTGATGATGTGATGTGTTGTTTACTCATCATCTGTGATGAGAAGGCCGTGACAGTGGTATATAAAAATACACACATTGTGGACTTACACAGTTAACCATATATTGCATATATATATTACTTCACTTATCCTCCTACAACCACGTATGCTTAGATTGTAGCAAAGCACATGTATGTATTGTATATGAATATGGTATAATAATTTTGTATTGTTTCACTCTTTCGTCGAGTATCTTTGTTGCCTTCTTTTTTTATTCATGTATGAATTTACTTAAAACAGCTACAGTTTTACGATTAATAAAAAACACAGGGTCTTACAAATAAAAGAGCAAAGTTTGTAACAGAACGCAATGATAGATCTGGTTTCATTCCATCATTACCACCCATCATATATCACCAGGACCATTGTACTACTCCTCCTCGTATAATATTGAATGTGGTTTAAAAAGCACATTTGACGTCAAGCATTGCTATTACTGTAAAAGATTTAAGTTGATGACGATGAGTCATCCTTCTGAATGATAAAGAAGCCGAAAAAGTGATAATAAAAAACAAACAATAAAAATTAACAAGATGCCATATATATTTTTTTTATCTACTATATATAACTTTACATTGTACTTTTATAAGTACAAGATGTGATGTCAAGATATACTTTTATAAAAGTACAAGATGCCATATTATTCATATTTGTGGTTGACAATAACATTCACCCCTCACATATAAATATAAGAAACTTTACTCCTTTATAACCTCTCTAGAGTCTAGATTAATGACTGTATTTAGAGTTTTTTTCTTGTGGGAAAACTGTTTTTTATATGAAAAAGATTTTCCACTGTACCAGAGCTAAGCTTTTCCATTGTACCATTTTTAAGCTGGTGTATGTATGGTGTAGGCAGGACAGGATTAGGTTGGGTTCGATGATTCTTATAGTACCCCCAATTTCAGTATTTCAGTATTAAATATTCCAGAGTTGCCACTGTCAACTTGACAGTAACTTGATCACGCAATGTTATAATACGGGTTCTAAATATGTACGCATAATATTAACCAAGTATTTTCAATAAAAAAACGAAATATGTGTTTAGTTGTTACTATGAGCTATAGTTACTGTTTATTGTATAACATGTAGTTATAGAACGTGCAATTTGTTGATCACTACTGCAAGCATGTCTTAGAAAATGACAGTGCTACAGATGACAGTTTTCAAGTTTTTGGACCTCCGTTGCATTTAATCTTTCCATCGGTATATGGTCACAACAATAAGCTATTAAGGATATGGCAAATTACAATGACATCCAAACCCACAAGTAAGATCGAACCACGGATTTAATTTTATGCATTGTGCATAGACCGGTTGGGCATTGTTTTTGACAACGTATCACATATATTTGTGTGTACGTCGAATACAAATTACAAAAAAGAGAATTTATAATCCAGCTAGACATCCATTATTTTAGTTCCAAGTCATTTTTACAACTCTTTAAAAAAATACGAAGCTTGGAAGCTTTGTATATATTTCATTAAATACTAATGATTTCATAAGATTTGTGTGTGTCACAAGATATTGGTTATATCGCCGAAGTTGACGATACTTCGATAACATTTAACACTTTTGCAGTTAACCCACTCATCTGGCATTGTCGTAACGTCTTTGAAAAATTTGATTTTTTGCTTTTAACCTACATCATCAACTTGATCGTAGGTTCCTTCACCCGACTCTATGAAGACTCTAATAATGGCTCAAGACGTTTCTCAAAGTCGTCCACTTTTTCATGAAATTAATGCGGCTGGGTGGAAATATGACTTGGTGACTTGAGTGATAATGTCATTCGACTCAAGTACAAGTACAGTAATTATCTATGACATGAAATACACCTACAAGATACTCTTGGGAAAATCGATTAATGTTCAGCATAAACTGGAATACATCTTAGTAATCCGGTGAAAAATGACAGCTTTGAAGTACATGCTTCTGTATCAGAGTAAGTGAATTCACGACCCGAATTCTCAGATCATTTATAATAAACTTTCTAGTAAAGATGTAAAAAACAAGCATAATTCATTCAATCAGTCGTATTTCGTTTTTCTAAGATATTAATTTTTGAGTGGTTTTGACGGTGCGAAAATTATTATCTAAGTTGGTAGGTTCGTATGTTGTAACATCGTTAACGAATACATATACACGTATATATATAGCCGCATTGGATTAACGGAGCAAATTTATAACTAGCATTCTTTGATGCTCGTAATAACTCTGGAGTAAATTCTCCACATAGTGTTTTGTTCAACATAATAGACGTGGCAAGATTGTCACAGTCAAAAAGTAACTGATGAGCCGCAAGGTTCATCATACATACTTCGTCTTTGCTATTGAGAACCCGAAACTGACTGACGAGCATGAAGTCGACATCCAGATGACAAGCCTCACAGACTTTAAAGCTTTTGAAAAAACATAACCCGTGCAATAATTTAATTATGAAACAAAATTTTTGAACGGTTTCAATGGATTTACGACAAACTAAAAGTCTAGCAAATATATGATTTGCATATGGGATTAAACCCTTCGTTTCATCAGTATTATATTGCAATATGTAAGCCTAACAAAATAGCCTGAGTAATATCACCAACACAAAGTATTTAAATATAAAACTAATACGACGCGCTGTATGGCGCTTGTAATTTGCAGCCGAGTATCGTGTACTTTTAGCCAGCAATATAAACTATAACATAAATAGGTAAAGTTAATGCATACAATGTAAAAGCATCAGCTTCTCGCTGCATAATAAAACATAGCCATCAACTATGCATATAATCAACTAAACAACACAGTTTTCATCTCATCAGATCGCTATTCAGAACGCTATCAGCACAGCATCATCATCATCTTGCTTGTAGGTTTTCATTTTGTGTAGTGTGAGATTAATGTATATATTTTTAATTTCATGAAGCTTTTTGCAGTATTTTGCTACATCAGCCATATTACTTTGAAACGTATCGAATTGGACAGGAAGTTAACTATATTTAAATATATGTATATTTGCTGCACACATGGTTGAGGTAACTGCGAGCCTAGTGAGCCCCTTTCCGTTTCGTGTCGTAATTAAGGTGTTCATGGCATGGTGTAGTCAATGCACGGTTTTAAGCAATATTCACAGACAACATATATACGAATTCAACAATAGCACCATTTCTGAGCCATATCATGTACATTCACGAATATTAAATACTCAAACCAAACTAAATTTCCATCCCATGTCCCATCGCCATCGCAAAAAAAAACCTTTGTTTGCGTATATGTATATTTTTGTGTTGTCTCATTAAATCGCTAACATATGTATGGAGCTCTTTCCAATTTAAAAAGACCCTTCTGACGTGCATATCGATATTTTATTAGTTTGACGCACTGACAAAATTTCATTGGCATTTATGCATGTGTGTATGGACAATATGTAATTGTTTAACATTCTGTTTATCTGAAGGTACAAACATAAATACAGATATGAGTAGAATATACGACTGATACTGATGACCTAATAAAAAGGATGGGCAATAGTTGACTTTGAAAGGCGGAATAAACTCTTCATAGCGGAAAGTTGATTTTTTTCTGATTCAGCTCAACATTTTGTTGTTCTGTTATTTGCAAAAACTCATAATAGTCATAATGTCATGCTATGTTATGCACAGTTCCTTGTTGTCATTTGCATTGCTCTACATTGCATGCATAATATAGGTACGTATCCCTAATATGATTTGGGTGGGAGGTGGGAATGCAAGCACTAGAGTGAGATCATTTTTTTTCTACATCAAAATCCCCAAATGAGAGAAAATAATAAAACAGTGTTCATGGGGCGTAATGCCTATCCTTCCATTTTGTCTTTTTTTGGGAAGAAAATATATTAAATCAATAAAATCTGAACTATAAAATCCATTCAGGTTTTAGCTTCACATCATTGATGAATGTATGTGTACTAGTATTTTGGCCAAGATTCTTTTCACCCACGTGTTTTAGTTTCAATTTTTTCTCGAATGCCTTTTTTGTCCAAGACGGTTTCATGAACATTTATAACAGAAATAGTATTTCGTTAAATATCATATCATATCTAATTGATGTGTTAATTTCTTCACTGATTATGATCATTGTTCCCCTTTCCATGCACTGTACCACACAAAATGGTTAACTTATTGTCATTGGTAAATTTAGGGGTTTGGTTTTTTAAATGTCTTATCATGCGACTAAAAACGTAGGAAATAAATTTTATACATTTTAGACGACGACAAGTGCAAGTATTTTCAAGTATCGTCAGCTTCATGAAAATTTTGGATCCCCTCTCTGGTATACAGAAGCCAATAATAGGATGCTCAACCTATTTCTTTTATGAAAAGCACATGTTCACGCTGGCCATCGCTCAGAAACAGTTTACGGTTTTGTTTGCATTTGTTTGCAAGGCGTCCAAGTCTGATTGGCCAGACTTAATTTTTAACCGTTGAGCAATTAAATCTTAGCCAATCAGTCTTTGCGGAAAGGACGCCTCGCAAACGAAGCCGTAAACTGTTCCTGAGCGATGGCCAGCGGGCTCATGTTATCTTTTGTTTATAAGGTAAAACCACGGGCGTAATAAAACCAAGAAATATGTAAATGCCAATGCATATAAATCTTTACAATTACAAAGGGGCAAGCCAAGGAGTTGGAAAATTTGTGAAGTCGATTGCTTCCAATTTGGACATCGAAACCTTGACTAATTGTCACACTAAATGAAGACGACCTTGGTAAAATTGGTGTTTGGTGAAACTGTGGCTTGGTAAAAAAAAAGCTAGATAAAAACTGCGCATGCTTTATTATTATCACATCATTTCATAGCATGTAAACATAAACATAAAGTACGTTTGCGACTTGCGATGAGTAAATACAATGAGTTCACAAGTTTTCATATGCCTAGCAATAAGCAGGTGTAAAGCACTACATTGGTAAATACAGTAGGTGATAAACAATACATTAGATTTTTGCTCTGATTTATCTTCCAGTCACCAGTACTCTTATATTATAACTATAACTCATGCATGGTGAGTTGAATTGGATGGACTAAATTATCGTTCAGGGTTTTTTCAAAGGCATCTGACAGACGAAGGGCTGATAAATTTGGCAGACAATCATACGAATTCATTATTATTGCACTTACGAACAGGGTGTAGTAAACACGAAAGTATACGCTACATGAATATAAAAACCACATTATATTATGATTACCTATTGTGCATATATCCATAAAACACGAGTAGATATGCAGTCTGCAGTTTTTAACGTGCTATATAGCTGTTGTAAAGCATGTCTCGCTGACGCTTTACTTTATTAAAGCTTTTTATCGGTCTGCCCCGTCCGCAATGATGAGATTCGTGAGATGTAATGGTTAGCAGTAAACCTACATGAAATCAAATTCAACAGCCTATCGCATTGGTTAGTATTTTTTCTTTTTTATATTAGTTGTCCGTGTTTAATCTGAATTTCAGATTGATAAAAAAATTATTGCATTGAAATTATTTGTATAATTTCTCTTTAAATTTTATGGACGATTTTAAGAAACCTCTGGGTTACTCCTTCTAACGTTCTACAACGCTTATAACCATTGTTAGTAGCAAGTCGTGCGTTGTTTGACTGTATGTGGTATGTAGTAACGAGCAACAAAGCAACGGTATAATGTAATGTAATAGCCTTTTTGAGCGAGTATCCTACTACACAGGCGGGGAACAAAGCTCATGAAAATGGGTATACAATGTTATAATGGGCTTCGTTATAAAACACGTTGTACAATATGGGTAGTCACAGTCAGTAGCAGAGCTGGGCTACAATCTAATTCATGGGCCAACAGGCTCATTCACTGACTACCTGGCCACCGACCACCGAGGACTTCCCGGTGGCCTGTATTTTATTAACATGGCAGTGGCCGGTTAAATTAATACATGGGCCACCAAACGAATGACTTAATGGCCACCATCTAATTCATGGGTCAACAGGCCACCGACTCATTTACTGACTACCGGGTCACCTGGCCAACGAGGGCCATCAGGTGGCATGTATGTTAATATGGCAGTGGACGGTTTAATAATTAATTCATGGGCCATTAGCCACCATCTAATTCATGGGCCAACAGGCCACCGACTCATTTACTGACTACCGGACCACCATCTGATTTATGTACCACCGGACCACCATCTGATTCATGTGCCACCGGACCACCATCTGATTCATGTGCCACCGGACCACCGACTCATTTACTGGCAACCGGGCTACCATCTGATTCATGCGCCACCGACCACCGGCTCACCTGACCACCGTGGGCCACCCAGCTCTGATCAGTAGTAGTAGTCACTATTCATTCAAAATCTTCATTTCCTACATATGCACATTCAACATTTATTTATTTCCACAAAAAGCCTTTATACCTATGCACCTACAATGTAAATACATACACATTATATTATTAGGTATATTACATGTATACCCACGTTGAATATTTTTATCCATCCATACAGAGAATCCAGTATAGTGTAACATGTAGAATCCCAAATTAATATGCTTTCTATATAAACTAATACGTAAAATATGATGAGACGGGATGAGAAATCCTCATTCCTCATTGAGGATACTACTGTGGTCAGTAAAACATGGTACATTTAACCCGTGCGTGAATAAAAACCCTATTCCACGTCAACAATGCAAAAATGCGCATCTCTTTCTTGACCTCATAATACTTCATCGTAATGTGCAACGATCCTGCCTAATTCTTCGTCATTGTAAAATTTGAAATCTCATGCACTGTATAACTTTTATTAACTTGACAACAGAATTCTCTGCTCTGCTGGCTGCGGATTGATTGTGAGTCATATCACAGGAATGACAGAATATATAAATATACGACGGAAGGAGAAGACGTAGTTTGTGTTAGTAATAATATTGTACTACATGGAAAAAGTTTTGTCCAACTTTTAAAACTGTTGCTGCTGCAGCTTGCTACTCCTTTTTTCTGCCTCGAGAGACGATAACATGACGAGCATTGTAAATGCTTGTCGTCGTTCTCATCATCATCGTCATCTTCATCTTACATGAGTTTCCTTTTACTTCAACAACTGTTTGGTTAATACTACTTTGACTATGCTACAAAGAAGTAAGATATAGCATTCGTTCTCTGTGTTGTTCTACCAAAAAAAGACATGATGGGAGGGTATTCTATGGAATTGTTTAGAAAACGAAATGGAAGGTTTGTCAGGTCTACTACTACAACTACTGCTGTTGTATTGTGTGTTGTGCTGTTATGTGAGTAAGGAAGAAACATGAAAAAGAATTGTAACACTGAAGAACACATATAGGGACTTGTGTAAAGTAAGTACAAGTGTATGAGTAACCAACAGATTTGGATAGAATTTTTTCTTCTCCTTTTGGTCTCTCTCTCTCTCTCTGGTCGGGTCTGGTGTATAGACATATTGTAGAGAGGTAATCAATTCTTGTTGGAGTGTGCAGAGAGTTGTATGATGAGAAGCAAACGATATCATTGTATCGAGTGAAAAATCACAGACACACTACTAAACTTACTTGTTATATTGCTGGCTAAAAAGAAGAACGGGTCGTTTATGTTGTGTTGGTCCATATTATATGTGTGAAGAAGATGTGTCTTCAAATATATTGATGTTACATAATAAACAAACATTAATAAAAGTACGTTGTGGTGTAGTAAATATTATTGCGTGCACTGCACACACATACATAGCATTCAATAACATTATACCAAAGAGCAAAATATTATTATTTTTATTCCAGCAAAAATGGGAATAAAGTCAGGTAGAGTGGAGGTTCAAAGAAATAAAATTGACAGGAAGTTAATAAAAGGTTAGTGAAAGAAATTATCATTTTTTGTTGGTTTATTCTTCTTGATCTTCTTTTACACCAGCAGCATAGCAGCAGAGTGCATTTTCAGTTTAAATAAGTGTTCACATGGATAATTTTTTGTAAAATTATAATAATATTCGTAGTAAACCAATCTATATGAGTAATATTATTTTAGTGGAAAATTTTGTAGCTTTTATCTATTAAAAAAAGAAGAATACCTCTAGCCACTAACAGTACATACATATTTACATTATGTAAATATATAATATGTTGTAGTACTCATAAAAAAATCACTAAATATAGCATCAATATCAAAATATGTAACGAAAAACTTTGTCTTGATCAATGCAAAAGTATGCAAAAGTACTTTTAAGTATAGGAGACTTAAACAGTTACAGTTGCAGCTTCTCTCTGAATTCAGTTTTATTTCTTGGAAGTGTAGCAACAGGCAGGAGAGTATAAATGTCTAGAAATTACTCATAGCCCAAAAAAGTAGATAAATATAGGGAGTGATTTTTGGGATATGTGTATCCCTTACGTACAAAAGTGATAAATAAAGTTTTGTTGGTTTTGATGATTGAGAAGAGTTGTGAAGCAATCAGTTTTTTGTCCTTCATATATACATAAAAAAATTATATTATGTATTTTAATAAATCACGAATCAATGTCAATATAAAAAGTAATTTCGTTTATCGTTTTGCAGGTCTTAAAAGCTGTTGGCATGCTGAAGAGTTTTAAAGAAGCTATCATTCAAAATGAATAAGTAAAGTTAGTTTAAATTAATTTTTTTTGGAGTGAGTCATACATAAAGAATTTGGAGAAATGAGTTCAGTGAGAAACGTTTTAAGATTAAGCTTTGATAGCTTATAGCACAGTAATTTGATGAATTGTGTTATAGTTGCTATGTCACACGACAAGTATAGTTGATGGTGTTAACTAGAAGAAGAAAAGATTTTTTTTTGTCAATTGTGATTGTTTGTGTCAGTTGAAGCTTCGTGGTAGTCCAAGTTTTAGAACGAATGAAATTTTCAGTGCGTAATATCATCACCAGTAGTAGTATTTCTTACATTGTTAGTAAAGAAGAATGTGTTGAGCCGGGGCAACTTAATCCTAATTTATATTCAACACTGGCTTCTGGATCTGGAGAGAAAGGTAACGTTCACAAGAGCTATTCTTATATTCATTTTGTAAAAGTATTAACTTTTTGCTCAATATAGAAAATTGAAAGGGGCTTCCAAAACATCTACCATCATTTATGAGTTCATGGGGCTGTATAAATACAAATACATATACATGTTTTGTACGTATGTATGTAGTTTACTTTCTTGGTTGTATGTGGACAATAAATTGAGAATAATAATAAACTCTCGCAGAAAATTAAAGTAAGGACGCGCCCGTGAAGCAATAGCAATGAGAAGCGTAATAGTGGAATGAGAAGCGTAATAGGAGAGAGAAGCA
>JAHZNC010006291.1:0-11430 GCA_027744095.1 Zhuqinia jingwanae
AGAATGTCACACCCAACATCATAGGCTCTAGAGAGATGAAAGGCGAAAATACTGTAACATGTCGAGATGTAAAAAAATATATATATGCATTTTTATGCTTTGAAGTACTTTATACCTTTTTATACTATTGCTATTGTGCATCAATTCATGTGCATATATACGAATGATTTGGTTCTCACTTGAATTCCTCTAGCACCAGAAACAGAAAAGTTTATAGGGACACACGAGCTGACGGAAAAGGAAAGGATGTACTATTCCTCACGGAATTACTACATGGAAATATGTTCTCTGGAATTAAATATTATGGTTTGTTTTGTATGTCACACTACTAAATGGCGTGTATTATTGGTACGTGTACTGTGCACATCTGCACATCAGCAGGGTTTCCTGTAAGGCAGAAGAATATTTTTATGTGTGTGTGTGATGCACACGATACTAAACCTTGCACGACATATATATTTATGCAAGAAAATAGTCTTTATATCGTCTACTACAAGGGTATGTATGTATAGGTATATATATTTGTTTATTTCTTTGTTCTTCTCAACCCCAAAAAAACTAGCCAAATGTCAACAAAAAAAGTTGTGTTTCGTGTAAAAAAAAGTCATCTGGATAAAACGAAAGTTTAAATGCCCACCAAGTAACGTCAGCGTGGAGAATTCAAGTTTTTGGAGCGTGAAGAAATAAATGCGTTGCATCTATATTTTTTTTAAAGAAAAAAATGTGATGATTGTAATAATGATATATGCTACATATTGTTTGTTATTTTGGAAATAGGTAGAAACATACACGGAGGATGATGGCGGAGGTACTATGGTACTTACCCTGCTTTCCAGTCGCAGCCTCATGACACCCATATAAAGTTTTTCCAGTTTCTAAAGATACACAAGGGTGCTCACAATCTAGGTCTCGGGTATCTGGTGAACCGAAATCTAGTTCAACTCGACGATGATTTTCTGCTGACGTTGTTGCTGGTTGTATTTATGTACTTGTTTTAAAACAAGATGGGGAAATCGCCCGTTTTATAAATTACTCGTGGAATAACGACAACAACTACTACTATTGCTGCTGGGAAGTTGTCGATCTTTCCTAGTTTTCCTCGTCACCATTACTTTTCGGTATATAATTTGTCATTGATACATATTACGTGCATGTATTTCTCGTAGTAGTTGAATATATAATACACTCCAATTTGTAGTTCCACTTATTTTATTATTATCTCTTTACTTTCTTGCTATTTGCAATATATTTTATACATATATTTTCGCGCTGTGTTTGTTGCCCATAAAAACAAATGAGATATCCATGCACAATGTACGTACGTATCTTGTAACTGTAACCTACAAAACACGCTTGTTGGAACTGTCAAGATTTTCACACGGTGGTGGTAATACAACCGCTAGGATTTGTTGTTGGAAAGTTCCCAAAACTTGACTACTACTACTACTATTATTGCTGCTACTTAGTTGCTTCATTTCGGTTTCGGGTGTGTAGTATATTATGTATATTAGCTCACTCAGAGAGGCAGCAGACACAGTGTCAATGTTGTTGATCTTCTTTGATGATGATGATGATGCACACTCTCTCGCATAAATGCAGTCATGCAGATGCTTGCATGAGTACACTATTTTCTACTATAATACAGCAATATGCGTCTGGTTAAATGTAGCAGAAGTAAATATTTGGAGAATCTAGAGCATCAGAGCAATCCCAGCAGAGACAAAACGTCTTCTTATTTATATCAACACCAACAAACAACAACTCAACGCAACTCTGCTCAGCAGCTCGCAAGAATAATACAATAGGTCACTCGTTTATATAAAATGCCCTGTTCACTTGAACAAGACAATCCTTTCACCATCTCACCCCTTTTATTGGTGCACTTTTAAGCTGCAATGCATAATAACAAGAAGAAAGAACCATAGAACATATATATAAAACGACTGGTTTCATTTGACCCTTTAAATTTTATATCCTTCCTTCTCTTCTCGCAGTAATATAATCCCCTTTTCCTCCATGCGAACATATACACATGTGAATTTACTATATTATGCTGCTAAGCTGCAAGAAGAGCACAACAGGGAAAATGAATGAGCAATAAAATAATATGCCCTCTTGTATGTACTTTAGGTAATATTATTGCTCTAAATGGTTAGACACGGAAGCAGCGAAATGAAGCCAAAAGTCTTACTGACAGTTATTATCGGCTTTTGAATAATTACAACTGGAAAACAACTCGTGTGCTTTACTTTCTATTAAAAAACTTGCTCCATTAAACTTTTAATAATATAATATATAGTAAGTTTTCTACATAATTCATACATTCGTTTATACTCTTGCCAATATAAACATATATAATATTGTTATATACCTATTACTACCTATTATATAGCTTTTATGATTTTTGGCTGCTGGCTCTTATATGTTTGTTGGCCAGCTACAGATTTTTTTCTTTTCTGTCGTCTCCTTTTTTTTCATTCCCAACTTTTTGAAAAGTATCAGAAACTTGAGCAACACACACACAACAGAAGCAGATGTTCCGTATTGTTTAGCAACTTTTATCGTTCTTGGTTCTCTGCTTTTCGTGAGCAACTCGTCCACAAAACACCGTAGAAGAGCAGCTGTGAATATTGTATGGCTGGTTGAACAAACGTCCAAGAAAGAATTATTTTTTTCTTATTCTTTTATATTT
This sequence comes from Zhuqinia jingwanae, assembly GCA_027744095.1. Taxonomy (NCBI): domain Eukaryota; kingdom Metazoa; phylum Arthropoda; class Collembola; order Entomobryomorpha; family Paronellidae; genus Zhuqinia; species Zhuqinia jingwanae. The sequence goes on from JAHZNC010006291.1 coordinate 2,693, forward strand.
CACGCTGCTGCTCTCTGGCACACACAAAAAATAGTTGCATGCAATAATATATAGATGATACATATAATATGCACACAATAATAATAATCCTTTTTTTCTTATAGAGTGAAAATGAACTTTCTTCTAGTTAGCTTCTTTTTCTTTAGACAACAAAAAGAGCCACCTTCTTATTTTCTTGTACGATCATCAGACCAGACCAGCGAATAATTACGGGTGGTTTGTTATCACTTCCATTTACAGCAACAGACAACACTTTATTTCTTTCTTTCTTTACAACTCACAATTCGCACGCAACTTTTTCTCTCATGCTATTTGCAACTCACACAATCCAAATGTGATATAAAAAAGAGTTCTTTGTCCTATTATTAGGTATTCTTCTCTCTGCTGCTTTTAAAATATGTATATTCATATGCAAAAAAAGCAGGTCTTCTCTCTGTGCTGCATGCACTACTGTCAAAACTTAATTTATGTAGAGAAAATTTCACTGGTACTTATATACCTTTTTTCATGCTTTTATGTAGCATATAGGCAAGTTGTAAAGTACAAGTCACTGCACTATACTGAGTTTGCACACACAATATATTTACTTTTTCATATAATGTGTATACCGTTTTTTTTGTTCTCTCCTGCTTATGATTCTTCTCGGTTTTTTCTTTTATGACACAACTTATGTTTGGATATTATGATGAAACACACAGCTCTGCTGTTGCTACAACAAAAGCCAGCAAACAGGAAGAAGAAAATTTCTCGTTAGTTATACTTATGCTCTCTTTCACTCTCTCTGTATTCGCAAAAGAAAAAGGATTTTCTTATTCAAAATCTGAATCCATTGTCCCACTTTCCAGTGAAGAGAGTCACACAAGAAGAAGAACAAACTTACACAAAATTCACACATGCACACAATATTATATATTGTGCGCTTTTCTTTCTCTCTGCGTGTGTGCTCTTTTCTTTTTCCACAAAATAGCACTTTTTTTCTTAGGCAAATCAGGATTCATACAATCAAGCTCACCACTAAAAGTGTTATGAGATTTTTGCTGACTTTTCTCTTCACTGCACAAATTTTTCTTTCCTTTTTTTTATAGTTGCACACACGAAAAATATACATGCACATAAATATGCATGTAGGTATTTGTGTAATAAAATTTATACTTGTTTATTCCTGTGTGCACACTGCGAAAAAAAAATCCCTCCTGTCTGACTTTTAATGCAAATGCACAAGAAAAAAAGTAAGTTTGGTTTGATATATGGTAAAAACCCGGCAGGACACAATAAAGTTTTTTAAGGGAATTTATCCACGGAAAATAGGTGATTGCGATTTTGCAAATGCAAATAATGTATATATTGATATTATATATGGTTTTTTCGTGATAGGTTCCACCTCCTCTGATTATTTGAAGTTCTTAAAGAAAAAAATCTAATCCAAGAAGAGGTAATAACAGTTTTGACTTATTCTTATGTACGCTTCACATAAAAACAACACTTGAAAACAAGCAATATGCAATCGGCAATCAGACACACGCTTTTTTTTAAAAAGCTTGATTGTTGTTGCATAAAACTCTTTGGTAGGTGCAAGCAAACACTCGCACACTCACATCAATAATAATAACAACGCAACGTACAACAAACCTGTACGGACGGCTTGAGCTCAAACAAGAGTCAAAATTCAACTGAGCTCATCCGGCACATTTGCGCTTTGTACAGAAGAAGAACAAGATGTTGTGGTGGTGGTTGCCCATGTTGTTGCCCAACTCTCAACTCACTCACACAATATGGCTTGCTTTTTTTTTGCTACCTACTACAACTCTCAACACACCACCACCACCACCACCGCCATCAGCACGCATTTACAACAGCAGTTGTAATGTAATACTATATACATACATGAGAGCAAATATACTGGCAGCATGTGAGAAGAAAAATATATGTATAAAGTAGATCTCTGCTACCAACAACGAACCAAAACTACCTTTGTAATAGTTATAATAATGTTATAACTTATAACCATACTTACTACTCATCTATCTACCTTTTGTGAAGCATTTTCATATGGATAAAAAATATATATATAGTAATAATACCTACGTTTTGTATGTAACGTACTACGCAGCAAAAGACTGTGAAGTGTGTTATGATGGAAAGGGGAAAAAGGGCCTTTGGGCTCCTTTTTTGTATTACACACCCCATCACAGCACATCTGCATTACTCACTCAAGTCTCGCATGCTGCCTTTTCTCGTATACACCTCATTCTTAAATACAAAAAAACATGGGCACCACATTATTATTATTATTATTATACGCTGCAGGTATTCTTCATCTTCTTTTTGTGCATCTGTTTTTGTATATACTTAGATTTTTACACAGGATTGTTATAGCTTATCCATCGCATCTTCTTCTTCTTATCAGTTACGCTTCGCATTTGGGATTGTTGTTGTGTGTCTGATGATGATAATAATGATGATGACTCGATTGCTAATGTTATATATTAAGGTATATATGTAGGTATATAATTTATAGGTATGAATGTTATGACGATGATCATGATGAAGGACTTCCTTTATCTTAATGTTTTCAAAGGAAATGCAAAGATTGTGTAAGTTGTTTTTATTATTGCAAGTTGTTTGAGTTGAGATGTGAAGGAAATGGGCAATAATGTAGTTCTGGAATAAAACTTCCCTTCTGTTGTATTAATACGGAAAGGTGGTAACAGGAAAAAATATAAAAACTATATTATTCCCCTTCTTTACTCTTAACCTTTTGTCAATATTTCAAATCCTCCCTGGATATACGGTGGACTGGTCTGTAGTACGAGGAAGGGAAAAAAGAAGTTTTCAATTTACCTTTATGCCTACACACACAAAGAAAAGTTTGATAATGCCCTTCTTGTCAGACAGAGAGGGATGTGAGAGATGTGATGATTTTGAGAATTGGAACCAGACCACGAAATGGGAAGATCTCACAGGAACTTGTGTGTAGTAGTAGCGTAGAGGTAGGTAGCTACAAAAGGTATAGAAGTTCTATGCACGTTTTTTCGATACAACAAAACTAAATGAAATTAAGGTGCGTGATCTTTTTTTTAATTTTTCCTTTGGCATTACTTCTAAAACAAGAGCACATACGGTTTTCATTGAGTTGTGAGAGAATCCCATGGTCCAATTGATTTTAACTTTTAAAGAACATTCAACATTGAACATTGTGTGTCAGTCAGACAGACAAAGTGAATCTATGAAATAAAAGTTATTCGGGACAGAAGGAAAGTAATGAAAGGAGAGAGGAGAACTACATAAGAATACTGTTCACACGGTTATACTCAAGCTGGGAATCACATACGGGGATAGCACATTGGTTTGTACGCTTTTTTAAACTGTCGAAATGCAATATTTAATAATATATACATATATACATATAAGACCAGTTAATTCTAGAAGAAAGTTTTGAAGTGCAAGAGAGAAAAAAACAAGCTGATGCGATGATGATGATGATGATGACATGTTGTTTAAACAAATTGTGAGAGTGTGGACAAATCAACCGGACTGAAACGTGATTGATTACAATAGTCTAAGAACTTGAATAACAAAACAAAATGTTTTCCATGTTTTTTTTCGTTTTCATCATTTAAAAAAAAAAAATTGTCAAAAAATGTTCATGAAGAAAATGTATCTTTCCTTTACATTGGGCAACATAATTGAGCCGTACGCAATGAAGCGAACAAACGAATATAAGCAAGTATCGATACTTAAACTAATAAAGCTATGGAACGCCATTTATATGTTTTTGTCATTTGCTATGAATTCTAATGAGTAAACATAACAGATCCTTGTGCTGGAGTAGCTTTAAAATTCGCAAAACCCAGCAAATTGTAGGCCAATATGGAGGAGATTGACAAATATTTTAAAATTATGTGTAATGAACGAAACCTTATTATTACACGGAGGAAACTTGTGAGCGACAGACAATATGCATCATGAGTTTATGCATTCACAATGCTATTCTGACACATTGATAGAATGAGAGAAAAATACATACCTATACAGACAACATCATCATCAAAGAAAACGAGACGTGAAAAGAGTTTCTCGGAATCTCCTACAAATAAATTTTCTGTTTTCCCCCTTTAAGTCTGTCTGGTTTGTTTGGTAGGACAATTTTTGATAGTTGCTGCAACAAGGAGCGCACAGGCATGTGCCTGCCAGATGCTCCTCTCTCTACTCTTTTTTTTTTAAATACATATTTGGCAGTAGTGTGAGTGAGTGTGAGCAAAAAGCTGAAATGTATGTAACAAGTCCTCAGGATTTAGTTTTCCAGGCATAAACCAGCACACTTTGTTACTGTCAAACTAATTTGATTTTATTTTAGCAACTTATACAACGCATAAAATTGCCTCTTCTACACATTCATACATATATTTGTGATGAGATGATGATGATGATGATGGAATGAAACTTGGCTAAACCTAATTAACTCTTAAACTCCGACCATACAAAATACAAGTATACCTACGCAAAATTAGCCGCTTTTTGCGCGAGTTCCTAGGATTTTGATTTTGGATATTACATGAATTTATATACATGTTATATTAACTGAATATGTATAGGTATATCCGTTTAGATTTATGCTCATTTCTCGCAATTGTATTACTTCTTTGTTATAAAAAAAATCCCATCTCTCTCTCTCTCTCTGTTCACACACAGAAAATCTCTTTGATCCCCTCAAACAAAACATAAAATGCTGCTCCAATCCCAATGTCTGCTAATTAAACAACTTGTATACCTTTTGTTGCTGATGAAGAAGACGATGATGAGTGTTTTTGCAACAAAAAAAACGTGGCTTTCATTTAGAGCCATTATGGCCATGGCTGTATTATGAGATGAGAAGGTGCTTTATATGTGAGGTAAGAATTATTACGGTTGTGTTTTTCTATCCAATTCATATAATCCTTTTAGTGTGAGCATTGCATAAAATTAGCCATACCAGGAATTGTTTACCAATCAGATCATCCGATGATGATAATGCTGATACCTCAACCCAATTTCGCTTGACGTATTCTATTATCATCTTTTATTAGTTGAGTGTTTATTTTAGTGCCTACGGTGGAATAATCCAGATTGAGCCGGATTTACTTTGAGAATCCTTTGCTTTTTTTGTATTAATTGAAAAAAGCCCAATAATAAAAAATGGTGATGATGTTGATAGACAGTATGATATAATTTTTGCATACGACGAAAAGTTATTTAACACAAAGGAAACGCAATCAAAAATAATGATTATTTTTTCTGCTTATTCCGCATCCGTGAGCCGTGAATATAGATGGTAATAACAAAAAAGGAAAAAATATACTAATCAAGTAATTAGCAAAATACAAAATGACAGATAATAATTGAATTTTTTACAGATAATATATACGAAATAACAAGAGTCAGGATGATAAAACAGAGTTTTATGCTTCTCTGAATCTGATGAAAAACGCAAAAATAGCCTAATGACCTATTGTTGATCTGATCATAGGGTGAAATAGTAACCATCTAAATTTGTTTAACAAGAGCGTAAAAATCATTATATGGCGCACTCATATTTTCAAATCGGATTAACTTTTATTGATTATATGCATGTACCAGAGTACCAGTTACCTATCCTCCAGTTACAAAAAAATAGCGTTCGATGATGAAAGCAAGTACACTTGTTCGTAAATGCCTACAAAATTCGGTTTTTTTTTCAAGGTAACATTTTTGTTTTTCTATCCACCGCACTAGATGTAAAATAGAATTGGAACAATGGAAAGTTTTAGTAATTTCTCAAATGCTCAGCATATTTATTCACATTCGAGGCGGAGATATGTATATTGCGTATTTCAGTGTGGGTGCAGAATAACGAGCAATTTGGATTGGAAAATAATTTTTCCATGATATGTTCCCGTTCCAGTTTTCAAACTTTGCAATAAAGAATCCAAAAAAAAAAGTTGCTGATTTAATAACAAGCACAACATCATACCTTTTTCCAGGATTTCTGAATTTTCTTTTGCAATCCTATATTAGGCAACAGCACATAAAATATACAACAACTCTGGAACAACGATAACAATTTTCTCTTTTTTATAGGTCATGATCAAATCTTGATATGGCTTGACAAATAATATATAAATACTACTACGAAGCCGGTTTTTGGCATTCAAAAAGCAACATGTAAAACTGGATTCATGCTAAACAAATTTCTCTATCTTCATAGGTTTCAAATTCGTCTTTTGTGTTCAATGGCATTTTGTCATTTTTGCGTAAAGCATAAGTACATGTTTATTATATGTATAACTTTTCACATTCATATACATAACTATTTGCTTTTCTTTCGCAAGAAATTAATCACGGGCAAAGTTTCAAGGGCAAAAAATTAGGCAAATGCTGACAGGTGGAGAGAGAGAGAGAGAGAGAGAGAGATAAAACAGGGTCATATATTTGTTTGGGATCTTGCACAAGTTATTTTTTATTTTCACAAATAATCTCCTCAAGTCATTTACAACATACCTAGCAAAGTTTTAATCAATACGTTGTGTTGTGTAAGAGGTTCTAGAAGGTGATCATTTGTAAGTTTCTTATGGTTAAATAAAATAACATCAAATCCGATGACTAGTACGCATAAGTGAAAACAGGGATTATTTGTTGTTCAATTATTATTATTATTGGCTTTTAGCGACGCAACTTTTAGTGAGATTTTTTAGTAAACTCGACATTTAATTTCTATATTTCCATAAATTAAAATTACTTCAAGGCTAATCTTCAATAGACTGGGTCTATTGTACCCCGTTTGATGTTATGAAAGTTTTGTAGAGTTACAGCATCCCTGTTTTACAAGAATCTCTCTGCTGTGGATTGTGCGTGGGTTTAAGTTTAAAAGCATAATTAATGATTTCTCTTTCGTGTTGCGTCAACCCTACAAAATTGAACAAAGGTTTCTCAGAATTTCTTTTGAAAACGAAAATTATTGCAAATGCGACTGGAGTGGGAAAATAAAACTCGTTCTCTTTAAAAAAAATGAATTTCACTCTGGTTAAAATATTTTTTTGCGTGACTCATTAAATCTTCGTATGTTACTATTTACGTGACATGTTATCTTGTAAGACAATGCATTTTTTTTAAAGAAAATAAATACCACATTTTTAATGCACAATTTTCCAGATAATTTTCCCACAAAAGTGTTGTAAATTGTAATGCCTTTTCTTGGATTTTAGATATGTAAATAGGTATGTCAGTCTTGAAATACATTTTCTCTGTTACTAGCCGGGATTTTAAGTACATATTTTTTTCCTATTGAAAAATAAATAACCAAAAGCACTGCTGGTTGTTGTTGTTGCTGCTGCTGTGTACTTGATTCCCGCTGCCGTTTCTTCTGACGGAGAAATTGGACACGGTTCAGGGAGCAAAAGGTGGGAACGGAAGTGGGTTTATTTTTATCGTGGGAAATACTACCCGTTGATTACATGTACTCACAATCCTTATCCACAGTGCTAATGTCCAACAATTGAGATTCCCTTCGTTTACACCACCATCACCGTCAACAATTTAACAAGAATCTGCTTTTACCCTCCAGCAGACATACATACATTTATTTAAAAAAAAATATATATATCTCTACACACGTTTATTTAAAAAATGCCAACAATCAGCAAGCTATTATAATGCAAGCTCAACAATGCAGTGCAATGAATACCTATCTAAAAAAATGTACATGTACCAGCATTCAAGATACAATCGTTGTAATTATTATTAAGATTGTCTTTTTCTTGCTAGCAACTAATTTTACCTTTGATATTTCACAAAATATAATCTGCAGGTTTCACTTAGTGTTTTCTTTCTCTGTGTAAATAACATTTGTTTCTACTTGCTTTGCTATATAGTATACGTCTGCGCACAATATTTATTACTACTCTCACTTATCTTATTGTCGGTTAGTTTTTGGTTATTAAATTTTCTTATTCACATGTGGCATGTATCTATACACCGCCTATCTGTCTAGTCTGCTTCTATGTACATATTATGAACTTATCAGCACTCTACTCTGTGAACATCATGTCAGGATTTTTTTCCTTTCATTCCAATCAAAGTAGTAGAAAAATGTATACCTACGCACACAGCGGCATATTATTATTCCTCTTGAGCTTTGGTCTTGAACGAAAAAAAGCCATATAAATGCATGATCAAGTATTAATAGGATTATGATACCTTATCATAGGTCCGTTGACATTCATCTTTTTCATCTAACCGTATTAAAAACGTTGTTTAAAAAAGTAAATCCTTTAGGCTTATTGTTACACTACGTACAATAAGTAGGCTCTCACACACACACTCATACACAAGCCATTAACCAGTCTGGTCATACGTTCTCAGGTATTTATGCTTTTATGCGTGTGCCGTGTGGCATCTTCGTTAATAATAAGTAAACTAACAAGTACGCAATATCATCATACGACGCAAAGTAATAAAAATGAATTTGCCCAAGATATTTAATCTTATAGGCGGGGTGCATGATGCTACACTAAGCAATAACACCACTTCGATACAGCTGCAATATATACATAAATATATTACTTTTTGTGTTGTTGGCAAAAAAAAAAGTTTTTTAAAAACAAAAGAATAAAACTCATTCACCTTTACATTTGCATTAAAATCTACTGTATTTTATACCGCATCTAAACTTTATGTACACGTGAGCCGGTTTAAATAAATATGTTTTGTTATCTTTACGTCAA
>JAHZNC010006292.1:0-23247 GCA_027744095.1 Zhuqinia jingwanae
CGTATTACGGATTGTAATCCGTAATCCGAATCCACACTTGGGATTACTGTAATCCGGGATTGCTCCAGTCTCTGCATATATGCATGTATGCAACAATAGGTTTTGTATATAAAATTTGCTTCCGGCCCGCCATCATCGGCAATCCACAAAAACCATCAAATTTTTATGATGATAATCATATCAACGCATTTGGAGAACCCTTCCTGCGCTTTATTACACTAGCGATGTATGGTATGTATGTACGTATTTTAGAGTTGGTATTGAAACTCGAGAGTATTAAAAAAGGCACAACTCTGAAGGGATTTTGGTTTGGCGAATTCCATCATCAGACAAATCAAATTCAATAGCGGGTACGATGAAGAATGAATATAGAGTTGAAATCTGTTAGAAGGTTTGTTACGTACCTACTTGGTTTTATACAAGTATCATTAAATCTAAGTACTCTCTACCAATTACTTCAATATATAATATGTCACTTGAGTTGTAATGTTATTTAGATACATATTTTTCATCTCCATCCTGTTTGTACTTCATTTTTAATTTTAAGTTCATGATTTACATTTACAATCTATAGTTACCAAAATCACATCTCACCAATCAAATCGAGAAACAGCATAGAAGTAAAAAAGCTGTAAAATCGTTACCGTAAAAATTCATTAATGGTGTTACCGCTGCTACCGTTGCGTTGTTGCTGGGATTAGTATTTGGATGACTGCCGGATGATGATGATGACGGTCATTACTTTCCATGCCACAAAGCAATGAAATTTATAGGAAATAATAAAACTTATGGTAGATTAGATATTTTATTTAAAAAAAGATCATTACCGTTTTTTACCTGCATTCTACAAATTATATTGCCGATCGCACTTGCCAACGTGAAAGGATTTTTTTTGGTGCACGCATAATATATATTATGTTATTCAATCACAATTGCCTTTTGATGATGATTGATTAGACTAGACCAGAGAAAAAAAGAAGGATGCTAATAAAATCGCATGCAATGTATTAAAGGGAGAGATATTCAGAAGTAGCGGTAGCTTTATTATCAAAGGAGCCAACAGTTATTCTATAAAAAAAAAGAATTTCAATGCTCTGTGGTACTACATCCGACCGAGGTAGCTTTTATCACAGCGCATGAATTTGAAATTTTTGTGGAGGTATTATTCTGGTATGAATCCCCAAACGTTGTATGAGAATCATTGACGGACAGTCAGACAAATAGCGATGTTGACGATGTGCTAGACTTAATATTGTTGGATACAATATTGGGTCGCAATCGAGTCGTAATGTTGGGAATAGAGAAAATATTATAAAGATTAACCAGAGCGGAACAAAAACGAACAAAAATTACATTTGGCTGACTTCACTATAAACTATAAACAAGTTAACTATAAACTCATGATGACTCATGTGAAGTGAACATATTTGCGTTATCAGTAGGAATGCTCCTTGTATTGACTTGTGATAATCACAATCATTTTTTATATTTAATATTTATATCAGGTTTTGGTCGTTTTTGATTTATGCTCTTGTACTTTTTTTGCCATTTTACGCAGAAACAAAATATATATCATGTGCAAGTCTCTTTTTTTTATCTAGAAAGGAAATGCGTGCAATACTAAACATCCAAAGGTGTGCTCTCAATATTTTTTTTCATTATCACGTTTTAGTATTTATTTTACCCAATTCTCAGGTAAAATATTATACTACTACTTATTGCATGTGTCCTGATTGTGCACTTTCTCCATCTGTTTGTGTTTGTTCAGATTTATGGAAACGGGACAAATTTAATTGTACGCTTGTCATGTCGCCATACTTTCCTATTGAATTGAATTGTTTTTAGAATCTCACTAGAATGGAAATGGGAACTACATACATGTACACAACAAATAATTTATTTTTTTCCACTTGGTTTGTTCAATTTATTTGTCATTCACGTCACGTCCACGTGCCCTTTTAAAAGCTTCAAGATGAGTGACTGGAATAGACAGAATCCCTTGGAGTGTGTGTGTTGTTGTGTGGGCGACAAGCGAGAAAAGAACAACTTTGAGATGTTATCTTTACACTTGTACTGATTATTTTCATTATGTTACCCCGAGGATGATGGCGGATAAACTCCTACTCAAAACCTATTATTTCCACAATACACTGAACAAAAGGATGTAAAAGCACTTCATTACAACAAATCATTTTCCACTAGCTTACATAAACGGTTGTTCTTGTGGAAAATAATGTAATGCATCATTTTCTGGAATCTCTTAAAATAAATAACAATTCCTTGGAGGAATCCTCTCACATGCATAATAATAAGAACTATGATGAGTATGAGCACTCCCTCCAGCAAAGTAAGCTGTCATACTATAACCATATGCTTGGCTTTTTGGCTGACTGCTTGAATTTAGATGATGATGAATACATTTAAAACTTGATAATATTTATGTTGTGTAGCGTAGATAAAAGAGTAAATCAAATAAAGTCTGCTTGGAAAGCTGAAGGAAAAGGATGTTTCACTGACTACATACAATGCTGAATCATATTATTGTTGTCACTATAAACGTGGAAAACTGCTTTGGAGTGGCTTGTTTGAAAAAGCAGAGGGAGTTGAGCTGAAGCTGTGTGGGCAGACATCAGAGAAAATATTTCAAAACAACAAAATCGGTGCGGTGAAGTGTATGGCATGAGTAAATAGCATAAATACTTAAGAACCTAATTCACTCAATGCTTTCACTTCATTTTATGTATAGACTTAGAAGCAGGTTTCCCCCTCGAGGATAATGTGGATTTTCGGAGATGTCTAAAAATATATATAATACATGGGGCATTCTGCTTCTAGAAAAAGTAATCACAAAAATACAACGAAGCTTGTAACAAAATTTCCTTCTTGGTTTTTTAGTGCAAAAAATGAGAGAATTTGTTATGAGGTTAGCTATTCGGGCTAGGATGAGTTTTGGGTTTTAGGTACTTTATCTTCCGGTAAAGAGCTCTTACTCTTAATGCATTATCAACCCACCCACCACATCAATCTTTACTGATGGTTTTTTTTCTCGCAAAATGAAATGCCTGTAAAAATTTATCATTATGTAATACTTTCACCTACAATACATTTTTGAAAGTGTTGAATTAAAATCAAGGAGACTGGGGTGGTTATTAAATCAGATTATATTAGAACGCAAGATATATGTACATATATGCATTATAATAAAAGTCCACATGACAAGGTGAATTTTGTGCAAGGAACAAAATAAATATAAAGAACGAACCTTCCATTTTTCCATTTTGGAATTCTTTACTGCGATAATAAAATGTAAAATGGACAGTAGCGTATTTCAAGTGGGCGTATTTGCGTTGGCTTCAAACAGCATTTCCGGTGGTGGAGAAAGTGTTGGGCTAAGGTTTAATATCTGGCTCAATTCCTCTCATTTTTAGAGTCATATCATATATCCCACCAGCCTGCGTAATAAAAATATAGAATAAAAGTTGAGCAACTCCAATACTGCAACTCAGTCTACCTACATGTCTTAAAGAATGGAAAAACTAGCAAAAAAAATCCTAAATTTATTGCCATTTTCTTTCCAGATGGCCTGGAATTTCTACTTGAGGTTATTCAGGACAAAGAGATATTGCATGAAATAAAAGCAATGTGTACTATACATAGCCGCATGCAACTTTTATGTATATGCCTAGCTACTTATAGGGGTTATATTAGTTGTAAATGTACTAATATAGCTTTTTATAGCTCGACTTTCTCTTCCAATCTAAATCTCGGCAGGAAACGTGTATCTCTTTTGGGTATAGCCAACAACGCAACAGCGTGGCTGATATGACATGAAACATGAATTTGGGACCGCTGTGCTCACTGAAGATTATTTGCCAACATGGAGGGAATCCATATAAAAACGGCGAATTTAACTAAACTTGGTTGGATAGTATTACGAAGTGATGACTACATCTATAAAATATAAGATATAAAAGTATGATGATGAATATAATCATAATCATGTTATGTCAATTGTGTTTGTAGTGAAGCATTGTTATTATATATAAATTTTTATTGTGATTCATGCTTCCAATAAACTATTGTGTGTTGGGTTGGGATTTGAGATAGTATGAAATAACTCAGATGTGTACAAGTAAAATATGTACATAAGATAACAATGCAATATAATAGGTATAATGTCTCTAGTTATCTTGAGGTATGATGCAGCCATAAAAACCCTTTTCCTACTGACTACTGACTTGTGGCATTTTTTTAAACTTTGCAAAATATTTTGTGCTTTGGAGATTTATGATGACACAACATGTTTCATATTTACGTTCCTTCCTCTCTCCCTCTTTAATATTATCCATTTTTTGCTTCTGAACTTTTGACTTTCAGTTGAAAAATGACAAACTTCATGCAGTTGGGTTTAATAATGTATTCTATACTGGAGTAGGGGGTTGGGTGACAGAAGATGGATATTAAAGTAGTATAGTAGGGGATGCCCTCCAACAAAAAAGCTCCACTAGTGGGTCTTTTCATTCCAGAGAGGAGACTTTTGGATAAAGCTTTGTGTTCAGTCAGGTAGAAAAATGTTATCCGGTTCCACTCTTGTTCCTGATGACGCTGTAGGTGGTAGTATAATAGCAGTATATAATATAGGATGGTGAATGGTGGCATGATGGATCATGGTGGCTATAAATAAATTCTTATTGTAAAAAATTTGAATGAAAATGGGCTTGAACGCAAAAAATATAATCTTTCATCCTTTTTGGTTGTCGTACTTTACGTCTTACTTGCACTTTGTAAATTCATTGTAACTGACATATAGGATTTGGATTTTTGAATTGGATTTATGAGGATAATATATGTACGTCAGACCTCATGTAGGTAACCACATAAAACTGAATTTGTTTCGACTGAACGATGATTCAGAACGGATTATAGAATAAGGAGTACATGCGATGATATTTTGACTGTTTCTTAGAAATAAAAGTCTAAAACCAAGATAAGAACAATGAATGAATGATTGATTGATATATTTCCAAGTATGTCGCGAAAACATGCAAAGTTTTATTAATTATTAACTTTCAACTTGGTGGCTTAACCAAATATTCAGTTCAATAAACTGATTTGTACTACTATTATCACAAACGTTCAAATTTATTTATGTTTCCTTTTTGCTTTGTTTTAATTTTCAGATCGGAAGTTTAAGAAATTACTATTTGTTTGAGCACTCCAGAATCCGTAAGCGTTCTGTAGACCAAAGTCATGAACATCACCAGCTTCTCACGGATGAGCCTGATGTGAGTTGCAAATAATTCAACAATCAACAGCCTGCCATTATATTTAGCAACCTGTCATTCATAATCTATTAGTTTGTGGAAAATAATATACATAATATATGAGCATGGAATTCTTATAGGTTCACTGGTTCGATCAACAAGTGGAGAAAAAGAGGGTAAAGCGAGACTTTCAGTATTATGATGGCTCTCACGGAGGAGCCAGTGGAAGTAGTGGTGCTTTCTTCGGTTCACCATCCACCCACTCGTACATTTCGCCGTACCAAAGTGGGCAGGGTGGGTTTCCTGATCCCCTGTGGAAGGAACAATGGTACCTGGTAAGTTTCCAATCAAGTTTGTGTAATATGTGATTTGTATCTTTGGCGAATAAAACGTTTTGTCTAAAGAAATGTTTTGGGGATTTTTTTTGTCCGTGAAATTCCCGGAAGCCATCTAGGAAAAGTCAAGGTTTTTATGGATGTAGATGGTTGTGCTGGAACAAATTCAGAAATCCGATATTTGGAACACGTTCAGTGCAAAATCAGTTTACGATTTTTTCCCCGGGGTAATCTGCGAATTTTGCTAACGTCACCCATGGGAACAACCTCGGTTCTACTGTTTGAACGACCCCGAGATGTCAGTAGCTCCAATTTTGATGACTGGCCATTCCTCTCCGTGCACTATTGGGGTGAGCAAGCGCATGGAAGATGGACGCTGGAAATAATCAATTCTGGAAGTAGGCGAATCAATCAACCAGGAATGTTGAAGAAATGGCAGTTGATCTTGTATGGAACTGACGTTAATCCAATCAGATTAAAATCTCGGAGTCTTCAGTTGCCCCACCACCCCACTACCGGAGTCGCACAAGGCGCCAGTGTACCTGCTTCACAATACCATGATTCTGCTCAAAGTCATGCCAGTTACCGAGCTATCCATCCAAGTGGATCCGGAACTGGAGAGTCAACCCAGTTACCTCCCAGATTTGTACCTCAGGAATATCTCTTTGGTAGTGCAAGTGAAACCAAAGGTGTTCATCTTGTGCACAATGAACAAAAAAAGAAAATGCATTCTGTCCGAAGCCAGTGTCAAAATGAATATTGGATCAAGGATCTCGCAATTTGCGTGAACGACTGCCCAGAAGGTTATTTCGAAGACACGCTAGCTCGGGAATGTTTAAGCTGTCAACAACGGTGCAAAAGCTGTTATAATTCGTCTAGTTGCACTGCTTGCGAGCATAATTTGGTACTTTTTGAAACTGAGTGTGTGGCAAAATGCCCTGAACAATATTACGAAGCTGATTCCAGTTGTGAACGTTGTCCCGTTAGGGACTGCTCCAGTTGTGCTAGACCCATGGGCCAACAATGTGTACAATGCAAGGAGGGATTTTATCTAGAGGAGAATCAATGTGTGACTGTTTGTGGACCAGGGAAAAGGCCGAGTCAAAAAAATGGTGAATGTGTTCAATGTCCATCAGGTTGTCAAAAATGTGGTGATAATGGTTCATGTCTTGACTGTTATCCTGGGTTCCAACTGAGTGATGATGGACAGGGCTGCAGGTCAGCACTGAGTTGTCCTGTAGGTATGTATTTAGGGGAAGGGGGGCAGTGTATGGGCTGTGGGGATTTGGACTGTTTGAGATGTCACGGTGGACAACAGTGTTTGGAATGTAGAGAGGGAATGATGGTGAGAAGGGGACAGTGTGTGGCATCCTGCGGGGAAGGATTTTATCTAGGGCAAAGAAATAAGGAATGTTTCCAGTGTGCCAGTTTATGTACCAAATGTACCGGAGAAGGGGAATGTGTAGAATGTAGGGCAGATGGGATGCTACAAGGGGGCAAGTGTCTTCCTCATTGTTACAATGGGTAAGTTGAGAAAGTTTAAATGATCTCCTCCATTTTAGATTTAAAAAATTAATTTGTCTAAATTGTTTTCCTTAAAAATTCTTGTAGGTACTTTAATGACGCTGGCACCTGCGTCACCTGTTCCTCCGCCTGCCGTACTTGCATTGGTCCCAAGGAGAATGAGTGTGTCTCCTGTGGATCTGGCAGAAGACTGACCAAGTTGGGGACTTGTGCTCCAGCTGATCAAAGAGTTGATAGTGAGCCCACTCGAGCTGTGCTTTATACTAATGGCACGTGTTCTGACGGATTCTTTTACGACAGTAACATCAGGGAGTGCAGGGACTGTCACCCTTCATGTTCCAGATGTTCCGGTAAATAATTTCATCAAATCCTAAAAACTGTGTTTTGAAATAAAAAAATGACTTGAAGCCCTAATACATTTTCCTTTTTGTGTAGGTGCCATGGCCTTCCAATGTCGCGCTTGTAGATATCCTTTGAGACTGGACCGGGGTAGTTCTCGTTGTATCCCATGTTGTCACAGTGCGAATGGCGAAGACTGTTGTCACTGTGACGACAAGAGGCACTCTACCGTTTCCACTTATAATGGTAAGCTGATTTTCATACACTCTTTGACTATTTCCACCAACATTTTCATATGCAGCATTCAAATCTTAATTGGTTGTATATATATTTTTTTTAGGTGAATGCCATTTTGTTTCCCGTCGTGTATCTGAATCGGAAGAGCGTGAAATCTCTGGCAATGGCTCCCTTAGCGACAAAGTTGTTCTCATGTCTTTCTGGTTCACAGTTTTCGTTTTAGTTCTAGCTGTTATCATAGTATTCCAACGGAACAAGCGAGGGAAACGACGGGGTGGCGATTTATCATCATCCGTCAATTACTTCAATAGCTCTTCCGCCTTGGGCGGGGACGGCGGTGATTCCTCACTTGTAAATGGTTCCTCGTCTTCTTCCACCTTGAAAAATGGAAGATCCTCTACATCCTGGCGTCATCCAACCAGTAACAGTAATAGCAATGTTAAATATACACCGGTGAATTTAAATGACGGAGGAGATTACTACGAAGAGGAGGATGAGGATGATGAGGAGGAGTACTACAACCAACAATTTAGTCAGCAGTATCGTAATCATAATGCGAATAACCAAAAGAAATTATCTCAAGCTCCTCAACAGAATAGTCGGAGGAATACGCTGTCAGGGAAGCATGACGATGAGGAGGAGAATGATGTAGAATTTGAACACATTTTAGGTTCACAACAATCAGAAGGAGTTCCTCTCGTTTTAAAGACTTAACGGTTTTTATATTTTAAAAATTAATTTTTTGAAAACGTACTTCAGCGGAAACACGCGAACGAATAAATTAACAAAAAATATATGGTTAACATACAGCTCCACTTTGCGAAAATTTAAATGTGGGCAATTGTAATAGGAGGACTGTTTAAAAAAGTTTTAAAAGCTTCATAAATTTAAGGATTATACAAACGGCACTTTAATTTTAAATGCACTTAACTAACTTTATGGTATATACCTATGTATATGTATGTATATAAAAATATGATGATAGTTATATTACAAAAAAGTCATTATTAGCCTTTTAAGGTATCGATGTGTGTCTATTGGACCGCATATATATTATTGTGTTTACTTAATTTTACTGCATGTTTTTATATATTTTAAGTTTATTATGATTAGTTTGATGATTAGTTTTTATGTAACTGATTTTGTATAGAGGGTAGAATGTAGAATTATGAAAATTTATAGTCATTTTATGGTACGATTTACAAAATATGCGTAGTTTAGTAACTAGCGCATTTCAAAATTACAAAAAAAAAATTCAATACGGTGAAATTAAATTGTATTGGGCTGCAATATTAGGAAATGTTTAAATGCTATAAAATAGGATTGTTTTAGCATAAAGTATATTTTTAACCGTGTGATCTTTTTTTTCCTATTTAGATTTATATATAATGTTGTAAATATAAGCATTTTTAAAACACTTTAATTCATATTTGTGAAGTTTATAAAATACTTTATTAAAAATGTTTTTTTTATTAGTATTACTTATAATTTTAAATCGATTAGGCCTTATAAATACTAATGCGCGACCAATTTACCACCATGATTTATTGCGTCGTGTTTCCCAAATAAAAAATTATTGTTTCCACAGAACACAAAAAAATGAAATTAATAAAAAAAGTATTTTTGATGTTAATAAAAAGATATTTCTAAAGACATGGATACATGCCATTTTGATCTTTATTTGATTGCGTAAAAAACCCTTTAAATCTCATCTTAAAATATTAAGTACCTCATTAAATTTACCAAAAATTTACCAATAATTTATAAAATAAAATTTTGTTAGAACTTCTGTTAGGGAAAATATAATCCCAAGAGGATCCCGAGAACTTGTTTTTAGAACGGAATATAAATAATATAAATTAATCTAACATTAAGCACAATTACTGAAACATAAATGGTATTTGTAAAGTTTTAGAACTTACAATACAATCAGAAAACCGAGAATGTAGACACCCAAGAACATTATTTTAATTAAATGTACTTTATATATATGCTATATATTTATGTATTTGTAGCACGTGTAAATACATTTACCATAAATTTGATTTTTTTACAGATCACATAAAATAACGCACCTTTCTTACGTCGTTGTCTTCGAATACACAGTGTCAAAAGTAATTTAAAATTGACAGTGTCTAATCCTAATCCTTATATATGTAATAAACAGCTTTGGGCATTAATATCAGCTCCCCCAACATAAAATAAGACTTTTTTGTGTATTTTTTAGTCTGCCCTGATTTAGTCTGTAGATAAGAGAAATAAAATCAAAATGTCGCATAAAACACAAAGAAACTGTTCTATCAGTAAACTATCTCTGCAGAAAACCTCTGAGTTTTTTAGT
This sequence comes from Zhuqinia jingwanae, assembly GCA_027744095.1. NCBI lineage: Eukaryota > Metazoa > Arthropoda > Collembola > Entomobryomorpha > Paronellidae > Zhuqinia > Zhuqinia jingwanae. Next base: position 10,041 of record JAHZNC010006292.1, read on the forward strand.
TCCTAAAAATTTACAGATAGCTCAGTTAGCTATTCCAGAATAAAATTTCCACCGTTGACCTAGTATTTTTTTTCAGGCTGCATCTCTGACACTAGTTGAGGACAAAGGATTTGCAGGAACGGCCGCTTTTCCATCACAGGCCACCACCTTCACGGACTCCACCTTTGCCACCTCTGAGCTATCCTTGAACTCCACGTCTTTTAGAAGGAAGGTCCAAACATTGTCACAAAACCGATATGTATCCAACTTTTCTGCTTTGAAGGTGACCCGGGCTTTTACTCTACTCGAGAGGGCATTGTTCATAGACTTATCAAACTGGAGGAGCACCCTGTTCGCCAGTGATGGAGGAATTTGGGTGTACTGTACGAGCTCGTCAAGACTTTCCTGAAGTGTGTGACCCAGCGTCGTGTTCCTGTACAGCTGATACGACATTGTACCCATTGAGCTGCCGTCAAAATTCTGAAATTCAATTTTTCAGTCCAGAAAATAGTTTCGTCACTAATTTCTTAATTTCAAACCATAAACAAATGCCAATTGCCATTACTCACCTCACCTGTAAATAAATTGAAATAGAATTTCCACAATTAATTTAGTAATCCTTTGATGCTTTTGTTGGCTTATTCGATAAGGAATCCCTTTTAAGCTGCCCATTAATTAATGAAAGCAAAACTTCGGTTTTCAGTTATTTGACATTTCTGAACTGAATGTTGTTGTGAACGAGTAGTTTCATCTCATCTCTTGTAAATTTTAAAAGTAGGAATGTTCTCTTCTAGGAATGTTTACCAAATAACCACTGGTTGACTGTGTTTGTTTGCTAGATTAGAAGCAAAAGTTGTAGGGCTTCTTTTCGTAAGGTTTTTTAATACATTTGGCTAACCGCGTGATGTACTGGGGTAAAGTGCAAAATTTTCATAAACAATGAAACTGAACGCCATACTTTGGTATTTGGTATAGCATGCATACTTGCATACATCATGAAAAGATTATAACGTTGTATGGAGCTATATGAAATATTGATATTGATCGTTTTATGATAATTAATGATTTACTGATGGCTCTGATGAGGCGGCATGAATTAAAATAAAATCACAGGACTAGAACGAGCATTACAATTTATTTAACTTTTCAACAATTTTTCAATTTATCAGTTTTTTACGGAATAATTTTTTTTCATAAATTATAAATTAAATTAATGCATACAAAAAATAGTAAATTTCTAATCAAAATAATTTTTTTTAAATTACAGAGAGATTAATTGTAACTTGTAACGATAAACAACTACTTATTTCACTTGTTTAAGTTTACTGTAAATTATGCATTTTGCACTACCAGCACCAAAATATTTTAGATGCATTATAATAATTTCAATATATGCTAAAATATTTTTTAGGAATTTTACTTGCTACGAAATTAGATTTTATTACATTATTATCTGTAAAGTATTTTCAACATCAAAATTTGATGGATGATGGATATATGATTTTTTATTTATTTTTAACAAAAATATGTACGCTCAACGTATAAAACTCTAGACTTTTCTCTATTTGCTTCTAAGACTTACTTTATTTAATTAGTGTAAGTTGTTAATTGCTGTAGAAAGGCACTTTCTTTACTTTGACTCTACAAGAAGAATATGGTCAACTATAGAAAATTTCGGTGTTTAAACTACATGTACTACGTTTACTCTGAATTTGTTTTACAAATTGAATTTTAGTATATTTGGAATTGTCTCATTGAAAGAGGCGTAGTTTTGAAAGAAGTATAAGCGAATAACGGTAATAGGTCAGGTACAAAAGTTGATAGATAATTGCTTTAAAACTTTACTATAAATTATTGCTCTCTTTCAAGGCAATCCAAATACAAAATTAACAAAATTTACAACATATGCCAGCATACGACACAATTAAATTAAGTACAGTACTTTTTTTTTAAACAACAACAACTTAGCAAAATTTAACAAAACCACCAAAATAATAATGTATATTTTTCTAAAGTATATATAAATAAAGAGGAATGCATGTTTTACTTTTTACATAAATAATCTCATAGTTTCATTTGTTTTTGGTGCTCAAATGTTCTTATAAATTACAGAATTCCCTAACAACCTTTTTACAAATCTTTCTTTGCCTTAACTTTACCGTTTGATCCATTATTATTAACATTATCCCTTTTTTGTGAAGATCTTTCAGCAAACATCAAAACAAATAGCGGAACCATAACGGCAACTGCGCCGACGTAGTACGCAATGTCGGCGCCATATAGCCAAAAGATTGAAGAAGCAACTAGAGGTCCAAAAACTCTGGCAAGAGCTCCCAAACTTCTAAAGGTCCCAATGGCTGCTCCACGCTCATTTAACTTTGTGACTTTTCCACCTACCATTGATGTCATGGATGGTCCACACACCGCAGAACCAACAGAGTAGCAGAATAACCCAATTCCAAATGTTGCAACGTCAGGTGCCTTAGCCAGAATCAGAAAGGCAGGAATCATGAATAACATTCCAGTCATTGCTGCAGAATGTTCCATCCAAGGTTTCAGACGACGTGTGACGGTACCTTGAAGAAATGCCATGAGGACGCCCAAAACAGTGAACATTTTTCCTTGTTCCGCTCTTGTAAAACCAAATCTCGTTTCCGTCAAGAATGTCAAAGTAAATTCAAGGCCACTGTAGACAAAGATGTAAAGAAAGTAAGCCAGGCCCAATCCACGAAGATTTTTTCCAACAGAAACTGACTTGAATGCAAACAGATGGTTTGGTAACACGTAATGCTGAATATCGGTCATTTTAGAACTGAAACTGGGAGCCCTCTGCGATATCTTCAAAGTTTCATCCAATTTCCAGGTTAGTAGGAGCAAGGACAGAGTAGAAAGCATTATGCAAGCTATGGCAGCTTCCTGGAATGTTCCTGACTTCCACGGGAAGAACGCACCTATTGCAGGTCCTATGACGAATCCAAAAGAAAATGCGATTCCAATGAAAGCCATTCCCTTTGGTCTTTCATCAGCTGGAAGATCATCGCAAATAATGGTTGTAGTCAGACTCACATTTGCTCTTGCCAAACCACTTAGCAATCGGGAGATTATGAACAACACAAAATTTGATGCGAACAACCAGAAAACGTGCGAGGTGATTATAAGTACCATACACAGCAAAAGTACTTTTTTCCTTCCCACAACATCGGAATATGCACCAAGAATGGGCGCAGAGAGAAACTGTAGGTAACAAAACGCCGAACCCAGGATTCCACCCATAAGTACTGTATCAGATTCCATCGAGGGTGCTCCAATTATTTCCCCGAGAGAGTTGCATAAATCTTCAAATATGCGATAAGTTCCTGTTGTATCTGTTTTCTTGTAGTGAGCAAGAATGGATGGATACAGGGGGAGAATCATGGTAAAGCCAATGAGATCAATTAGAAGGGCAAACGTGGCCACCGCCAGAGTCTTCGAAGACGGCGAAGATTTTGTTGAGGGGGAAAAAGAAACTCGCTTTCCATTTTTCCCATTTTGCATAGTGCTGGTTGTCTTTTTTGATGGCGATAAACTAACTTCTTCTTCGTATCGACGCTCGGCACTACGAGTTGTGACTCCCATTTTGTACGTTCTGCAAAAATAACATTTTAATAATTCAAGGTCACCAATAAATTATACATATTATAATATATAATACAATTCATAATACAATCATTTTTGACAACTGGATTACAGAAAGTCACAGTGACAGCTTGTAGAATAACATGAATTCAAATTACTCGCACCTGTATTGTATTATTGCTTTCAAGCCAAAAATGTTTCAATTTGAGATTCGGATAAACGCCAAACTGCAAATGTGAGAATAATTTTTATCTCAGACGCTTCGTTGAATTTTTTATATCCACATCCACAGATTCCACTCTGCATTACACATTCAATATCGTACGTCAGTCAGAAATCTCCATACGGCGTTCTTATCCGTCACCTGTCGAATAAATAAATAAAAACTTTGATTTATACATTTGTGTCGTTTTTAATTTTATAGATAACACGTCGGCGATACTTGTTCTTGGTTGGTACAAAAGTAGAGTCAGAGTCCCACTTAAAAAGAAAGCTTAAGGCATACGAAAAAATTACAATAAATAAAAAATGTTATAAACACCAGAGGTGATGTATCATTATTACTATTGCAAATGGATTACAATATAATCAGAATTATCAATATAATCATGATGATAACAATTCTTAATCCACTCACCTTTTTCCCCTCAGTCATACAACAAACGACAAACAAACACTACTACAGTTTTCTTTCACAACACATCTGTTGATCATCTGGCTGGATGATATATATGTGTCTAGCAACTCAACAATGCAAAATACAATGTTGACTGAGAATACACAAAAATATATACAACAATTTCGGTAGAACTTTTACACTTGCTGATTTTCTGTAAAAAATACGGAAGAAGAGAAACAAAAAGAAAACTTAGAAATGAATGACATGTTTAGCTCAATCAAAATCAAAATGGAGTGGATTTTAAAAACTTGTGTGTGCAAGTGTGCATTGTATGCATGCACGCAATCTAATAATTCAATCAATGATGTCTGATGTGAAAGGAAGGTGAATGTGAAATGCAATCAACAGTAAACTTCACGTACTGCTTACAATAACAACAAACGGAAGTTGTCAAATACATATCATACCGTTTTCATCAAATCACATCATCATCATCATGATTTCATTTCCGATTTCTCTACCCTCCTACTGCTGGCTGCTGTCCGCCCTGTCCCCTAAAAACAGCTGTGTAGTTAAACAGCATTTAGCTCATAGAAATCCAAATAGCATGAGATTATTGCGTATTTATAGTGGTGTGAGTGGCGTAGCCATGTGGATCAGCACATCGTACAACTGAACTTTGACATTTCCAATTGATAAACATTTACTTTGATGGCGCGTGTTTTATAATTATTTCGGGGAACGTGAATGAATGCAAAATATAAGCAGAGTCTGACACAACAGCACGACATACTAGGAATATGAAAGGACATGTTGATCGAGTAAATGAAAGTAGCGAAAAGTAAACCGAACTGAGGGTGGATGTGTTACGATTTAATAATAATATAATTTTTATTAGATTAGATAGTTAATCAGTAAGATAATATAAATATTTGATGTTGATTATGGTCTAACATTTTGCGGATTCCTGAAAACTAAGAAAACAATTAATTGTTTTTATACGTGCGCATGAAATATGAAATCCAGAGATGGGCAAAATACTTTTTGTAAAAATACAAAATACATTTACTGCTCAAAATCCAAAAGTATTTCAAATACATTATACGCAGAATCCATAAAAATACAAAATACAAAATACAGCATTTAAAATACAAAATACTTTTTGTATTTTCGAGTTGAAAAGTTGCTTTAAAAAGTCGTAAATGTCCATAAAATTCCGTCGATTTCATATAAACGTAAGTTAATTACTTAAATTCGTCCTTGTTAATGCAAATTTTATCACTTTAAGACAAAAAACATTCAGGTTGTGATATGAATGTCTTTGACAAATTCAAAGCGTCTAAATGAAGACAAAGAGGCGAAAAATGTATTTTGAGAAGTATTTTGTATTTTAAATACATTTTAGAACGATGGCTCAAAATACAAATGTATTTTAAATACACTTATGTTTTAAGAGTCAAATACTAAAATACAAGTACAAAAATGTATTTTAAATACAAGTATTTAGCCCATTCCTGGAAATGACCTGTTTTGTGAGACGGACAGACAATAGGTAGTTTATACATACAAAGTATGACTTGTAGATTTTAGCTGCTAGTACTTAACAGTAATGTTCGTTCCCTCTGCATTGTATTACTTGCAATAGTTGTGTTGTGTTGTAATTTGCATAGTTTAAGCTACGTAGTTTGCCTAACAACACAAAAATACAAATACAGCGATGATACGGTAAAAAAAAGAATTTCTATATGACGTAGTGCATTGTATCGGTGGCCAACAATGGGTTTTTAGTTTTTGGACTTGTTAGCTTATCACTGCATTTATGCACTCGATCTCATAATCTCATCGAACATGAAGGGCTGTATTTAAATTTAACAATACTATATACATTCATACATACATGCAATATGCATAAACACTGAGGTTTTATTGTATGCACCGTCATATTTTCAAAAAGCATTACACACTCACCTACATTTTATGACCCTTTTCCTTTCGCCTACAACGAACGTTACTTTTAGAGTTAAGCAATACTTTGTACTTGCTTTTTCGACTCGTCTCAACTCAATAACTCAACACCATATTCGTTACCCTCGCCCTGAATCAAAATGGGGTTGCATCATCCCGTCGTTTTAATTAAATGGTTAGATTTTATTTTATTAATTACAAATGGAGATCCTTAAAAAATTGGGAACAAAATGCTGGTTACAAAAACGACACGCAAAATTTGCATGGCAAATGTAGAAGTTGTCCATGCACGTACCAAGGAGACTAAACTACTATGTGGATTTAATTTCTTTAAAAAAATCGTCTTTATATGTTAATCCCACTTGCGGATCCTCGACTTTTTAGAATAGTTACATATAATATAATCGTATCAATGAATCAAATATCAACTGCTACTCATGTTGTCATGTTATGTGACTTAGCCACTCTTCAAGAACATCAAAAGTTGGAAACAACCCTCTTGGTTTAGTTTCCTTTAGTATATTGTTTGTTTAATACTTCCTTTTATAATTAAAATTAAAACTTTAATTTATGAATCTTCTGTGAACAACTATCATAAAAAGATATTTTTGGTCACCTCTAGGTTCGCACTCAATATCCGCCTCCACCTTTGTCTCTCTGTTTCTCTCTCCGTATTTTCGCATATACAAAAAAAAATTGTAACATGGTAATAATATTATACGCCAGACAGAAGTCGTATACATGTTTGGGGCTTCAACAATTCACCATTAACATCTACCATACCCAGGTTTTTTCCTGGTTATACTTGCAATAACATAACAGCTGTCTGCACGTCCTAAAATAAATACATGTAAAGGTACGGAATGGCACACAACGCATTACACACATAGGTGCATACTACATTATACCTAAATTTTATAAGCTTTGTCACCATCGCTACTACCACCGCTTCTACTCCGAATCAAAGAAAGAAGGGTTGTCTCAAAATATAATTCCTCATATTTTTTACATGATCATCTTTTCAAATTATTTTAATTTGTTGTATTTTAGTGATTCCTTCTTTTAAGAATTATTCAAGCCATCTCTGGGCATCTACAAAATTTATTCCTTTTTATTCCTCCGCATTATTTTCGAACAATGCCTCTTCTACCTCAAGTCAGGGAAGGTTTATAATAACGTGGAGTTCTTGTTTAATATTTCATATCATAATAATAATATCCTTTACAAGAGGACTTTTTCTTGGGAAGTAAAGTTAGCTATATAGGTGAACCTTCAACCTTATACCAGCATAATAACATCACCAAAAACAAAACAAAAGGAGGAGGACGAGCGAGAGACTAGAGGAGATCCTATATATTAAACCAAAACAAAATGTACCAATGAAGGTATATTGTATGCATATATGTATGTAGTAGTAGTAGTAGTAGTATTATACTTGTTCAATCTACACTCAAGTTCATTATTTCTTTCTTCCTCAGAATTACATACCTATATAGAGTTCTAATGCATGTATGTGTTTTTCTCTTTATGGCCAATTTCTCAAGAAATTCTACTACACTTCTTGTAAAAAATAATATTATATTGAACTCATCGTTTCACTCTCCCTCTGGTCTTGTTCAACTTTTCATCTTTAATTATCAAAATCATCAGGCAAGGCATAAAACACACAAGTGGTGATAAATATAGTATAAAAGATAACATGAAATGGTCAACCTCTTTTGTGTGAAGCTATTATTGGGAAGTGCATTCTTAACGTAACATTGATACAAAATAAAACACTAAATCGTTAAGAGAGAAAAGTAAGCAATGGTTAAAAATGTGTTTTAAAGACGTGAAAATTGGCAGTGAAACCTTGAACATTAACTGGCATTGCCTTTTGTTTTTGTATGAAACTTTGAACCATATAATACTAATCTTTTCTGTTTAGTTCATCATTTGAAAGTGTGCGAAAGATAATTTGCGAAAAGTCAATTGGTAATTTTGTGGTGGTAAGCTGCTTTTGGAAAATTGCTATTGTGAGAAATATAGGATCAAAATATGGTGTGTATTAAGAACTAAAATAATAATAATAATAACCAAACCAGCAGATTATAAAACGTCAAGTGTGGGAGAGAAAAAGTAGTACTTAGTTGAGGTGGAAATGAGTGATTTTAAATTGATTTAAGGTGTGATTTTTTTAAATAAATAAAGTCAAGTCTTTGCTTTGAGTTTAATTGTACGGAAATTCGATAGGAAAAAACCAACATTTAAAATTTTCATTGTGTTAACAGATTTGTTTATTCAGATTTCAGATTTAAAAAAAAGAACTTTGTTTTTCCAAATTATTTTTCTGACTAGTAAAAATTAGCAGTATATTTTGAGCGTGGAAAAGTTCTCGAGTTGAGCCTCATTATTTTGATAATATTGTAGATTCTACTGTATTAGGGGATTTTTTTGTGTTCCAGCCAAAATAATATTAAATTGATTCAGATTGTTTTACTAAATTACTTAATTTGTAGTAACCATCATTCCATGTACGAGTGGCATTACTAGTTTGGACTTTTGGACTTACTACCACACAAGATTGCAGGTCAATCATTGGACAACTTGGTTTAAGTACGAATTTTATTTTATTTGTTACCTTAAACGTGGATTACTTATAAATCAATAGATTTATTAATTACAATTTTGAATTCTAGTTTACGTCACTCATCCTTTTCTTATTTACTTCTACTATTATAGAGTTAATTAGAAAGTCATTCCGCTCATTTTTATTGTTGTGACCTGATTGGTTTTTCAAGATTCGAGTCAGAAAAAGATCTTGCTCGGTCGGAATCCGACTTTGCAATATTCACGCACAGTTATAATAATTTGGTAAGTTAATAGTGAATATATCCTGCAAAGTATACGTTTCTGTGAGTGATGGGCAGTAATATTTGAATATTATCATCTGTATTGTTGGTCTATGCAGGGAATAATAATATTTTACTATTAGCACTGATTTGCGGCAAAGAGCAACATAAGGAAGACTTTTGAGTTGCGGTGCAAAGTGCAAAGGCCATTGCTTGCCCAGCCCAACGATGGCCTGCCTTAACACCTTGAAACAAGAGATTCGATCAGTTGAGCGAGTATTCCACAAGACTCATGAGCGTTTTCAGGTAGTAAGCGCCAGCGTAGATGAACTGTCGTGTCGTTTCGTTTGCAAAACTGGAAAGAAGCATGAAATCACCGCAAATATAACTGTGAGATCATTTTAACATTGTTTCAATTTTGTGAGATTGTATGTAGAAAAATATTTAACAACATTTCTACACTAATTGTAGGAAACTTACCCCCACATGCCCCCAGTGTGGTTTGCAGACTCAGAGGACAGCAGCATAACAGGGGCGGTGGAGCGCCTTTCCTCAACGTCCGGACTGGATAACCATGTGATTAACCAAGTTGCAATTTTAGTTAGAGCCCTGTGTATCGCCCAAGGTCTTCCAGAGCCCAGCTCAGACTTAGAAAAGCTGACGCTGGATAACAATGGCTCAGGTGATGCAAAACCTCTTCATCCGCACGGCTCCCCCTCCAACAGTAATTCCACGTCGGCGTCTAATAATGGTAGTGTTTCCGCTTCAGCTTCCTCGACAAATGGCAATGGTTCATCAGATGCGGAAATGGACATTGACTACGACTTCGATGATGACGTCGACGACGATGATGATGATGAGGAGAACAATGACGATGATGACGAGGAAGATCTCCACCTGGAGCTTGAAGACGAATCTGCCAACAAAAACAAGGAGAAAGAGGGCCTTGACTCGGAGCATCTTGCCACACTCGAGAGACTCAAGGCCAATCAGCGACAAGATTACCTCCAAGGAACTGTGACGGGGTCCGTTCAAGCGTCTGATAGGCTGATGAAGGAACTAAGAGATATTTACCGTTCAGACACGTTCAAAAAGGGAATTTACAGTATCGAACTCATTAATGATAGCCTATACGAATGGAGGATTAAACTGAAAGGGGTGGACAAAGATTCACCTCTGTATGCTGACCTGATGACACTAAAAGAGAGGGAGGGAAAGGATTTTATAGAACTTAATATGCTATTTAAGGTAAATTTCAGTTTATTTGCGTGGCATAATCCAATATGTAATCTTTAGTTACATGTCTAAACGGTTTATTAAATTTAGTTATGTAATTCTTACATTTGCTTTACGTTTTTAGGAAAACTACCCGTTTGAACCTCCATTTGTCCGTGTAGTACATCCGCTCATGAGCGGTGGTTATGTACTATTAGGCGGCGCTATATGTATGGAACTGTTAACTAAGCAAGGATGGAGCTCGGCTTATACTATAGAAGCAGTTATTATGCAAATTTCAGCGACATTTGTTAAAGGAAAGGCTAGGATTCAATTTGGTGGAAACAAGGCAAGCCAAATTACAATTTCCAATAATGCTAATATTAATTTTACTGTTGTTGAAAAAATTCCCTATTATCCAATAAGACAATACACACAATATAACACGAACATATTTTTATTTGGATACGCAGTTACTCATATCGTGTTGCTACTTGTTCTTTGTTTCACAGGGGCAGTACAGTCTGGCCAGGGCTCAGCAGTCATACAAGTCACTGGTCCAAATTCATGAGAAAAATGGATGGTACACGCCGCCAAAGGCAGATGGTTAACGTTCTCATTCGAGCTATCCAAAAGAATCATAAGTTATTGGATTACAATTTTGTTAATTCAAACAACAACCAATATGTACATTCGTTCTTGTAACGTCGGAATTTTCGATTGAATCGCTACTACTGACCTTGTTCACCTTTCTACCAATATAAATATTACCACAGATAAAACTCAGCATCACCGTTATTGTGTAAGCTGCCGTGAATTATCTCAAGACGCCAACTTACTTCGCCCATCATCAGCATCATCGACACCAACAAAACATCATAATGCCATCATCATCACTTTCATCACCACCAATATATAAGCAAGCAAGCTAAATGTGAATGTACATCTTCAAACTCAACTTGACCCTAATTACTTAAGATTGCTTGTCTTGTAATGTTGCTTGTGCTTGCTTTAGAATTTGGTTGATAAAAAAATTGTTCAGTTGATTTTCTTTCTGATCTGTTATCTCAAATCGTTTTCTCAAATAATATTCAATCAATTGAATATCATGATTTCATATTGCAACAGCAACAGGAAGTTTATAATAATAGCTAATAATGTGTCTTTCATTATGAAATCGGTAATTTAATGTCGAGATCCAGAATGCAACCGCGTTTGTTTAAAGGCAATGGAATGTGAAATGTTTTGAATGATTTTCATCAGTACTTACTGATCTTGTCGTGCTAATATATAATTAGTGGTGAACAAGTTTTAGCTAATCACAATCACATTACAATGTGAGGTTGTGCATACAAATAATAGTAAAATAATATATGTGTCGTGTATGTACGTCCATTATCATAGCGTCTGTGCGTCTCTCTACTGGAGAATAGATAAAAGCAGTCAGCTACTACTTTAAGCATGAAGTTTACAGTTGATTCCCGTTCTTGATCGATTCTGTCTGTGGTGAGTACTGTTTGAAAATGAAACGTATAATCTTTATACATGTAAGTCAAATACTATATCAGTCAGTCATTAAAACTACATATAATATCAAACATCATCGCCACCGCTGCCAAGCTCTAAAAAGAGTATCGTAGTATTGCTTGGGTCTAACATTTTAAAAGTGGCGAAACTATTCATGCATCATCGTCGTCGGCATCGTCATCATAATTCTTTTTCATTCCCAAGACTGAGTAAATAATCAAATCATTACTGTTAATGATATAAATAATAATTAAATGTTTTAAAGTTTTTCGAAACGGTGTTGTGAACAAAAGTGAACGTGGATATGCAAAAAAAACTTCGTATTAATAATAAGTTCCCGCGCTCCTGATTGAAAAACAAAATAAGAAGATTAAAATCCACAACAAATCAAAGTTATGTAAATTTAACAATTTATTCATATACATGTAAAAGATAATTAATCAAAAGTACATGAACATGAGTGAAATAATTCTATCTAAAAACCAAGAAAAAACGCAAAACGATGTATAATAATTTATTATAAAGTAAATCTACTTGCTTAGGTTAAGGCTCGGTATGATAAGTACACTATGTGGTAAAATAAATGTAAAAGTAATTATATGAAGAAAAAATTACAAACTACATACTTGGTCTAAGCTACACTATTGAATATGTATTTATTCCCGTGTAATCATTTTCAACTTGATCATTCACTTTATTTTTGAATTTTTATTCAAATTATTAAACAAAACCAATGCCAGTTTATATTTTAATTATGAACTTTACGAACGATTAATAAAATAAAATAGTAAATCAAGATCTACAGCAGGAGGTGACAAGTGACAAATAGCCCACGCCCACATACCGTACACCACTCTAATTATTATTGTTTTAGTGGTAGTGGTAAATGTTTATTAATACTGTATTATTGAAACAGATTTTCAATCTTGCTTATTGGTCTTTTGTTCGTAAATGAAAATGTCAATCAGCTTTTGTACGAATCATTGTATGTTTAGCAATTAATAATTGTAATAATCGTTTAAGGTATGTTTTTCTTTTTCCTAATTTCTAAACATAATGTAATATGCAAACGAGGTGTCAATTTGTTTTTGTACATTTTTTCTTGTAGACTTATTTCTTTATGTAATTAATTTGTGTGAGAGGAACGTAGATACTTGATTTTTTGTAGAGAAAAAGTATCTGAATGAAGGTAAGTTGTGAGAGAGTTAAGCAACGTACAGCGCTCGTGCTTGAAAAAATATCGATTTTTATATCGCAAGGAGAATTTTTGATTATTCAATGTACTACCACGTATTATTTAAAAATGCGCAATTAAATATTGAACAAGATAAAAGAACCACAATAGATGTTTATTTGTAGTTCTTCCTCCTAATTTTTTTATTTCGTGAACTTGAACATGCATATTTAAAAAAAACTTACGTGATAATAAAATCATTTGATTTAATGAAATAATAAT
>JAHZNC010006293.1:0-14236 GCA_027744095.1 Zhuqinia jingwanae
TGTACGTAAATATATAGTACATAGATTTATATTTGCAAGAAGCAGATTTCACATCATCTTGCTAAAACATTGTCTTCAAGAAGGAAAAAAAATCATAATAATAAATTTGGTACTTTTTATGCTCCTTCAGTTGTCGCTTTTTATGTTGATAACTGTTTTCTTCACTGTTTATTTTTACTTTTCTTCTTTGCTTAAGCGTAATTCTTGGAAAATCCAACAACATACAACAACAAATGATCTGCGTTACATACATTGTATAGAACTTTTTTTTTAAAGTAGCGAACATAATTATATGAAATTTTTTATTTTATGTAGTTCTTATATAACTCTCAGTATAGTTTATTTAGTTTGACTCGTATATTTATATAATATTAGTAACTGCGATATTACCCATGTAAATTTAGATTCATGAGGATATTTGTAATGACAGCAGTGTTTCAACGAAAACGGCTTTTTGCCTCGTCCTGAGTTTTGCGAGTTTTGTACTTTCTTATGAACATATATCCCATTAGAGATCTGTAGAGAGTCGTTTTATATAACAGCAACACATATATCACTTCATTTATACGTGCAGTGTACGTACAACAAACAACCATACACATATATGGGATATCAAATTTTATTCATACTTTGTGAAGAAAACAAAAAACGGCTTTGTTGTGCTTTCTCCTCACTTTCGCTGTCGTAGAGTTGAGGGAAAATAAGCTTTTCGCTTACTAGGGATTGTCGTCGGGTCTGATCTCTACATTCATTCATCACCAGTTTTTTCAAAATATTCATTCGGCCACCGTTGTTGTTGCTGTACTGGTGCTGGTAGTGCGATTTGCAAATGCATTTCTCTCTGTTGAACAAAAGAGAGGCGAGGTGGAAAGAAAGAAAGAAAAGCGCTGTGAAAGTAAAGTGGAGAAGTGAGTGGCGTTGTACGAAAGGAAACCAGAATGGGCATGATTTAATGACGCAAAAAAGAGTAGCTCAAGTTCAATTTATTTTTTTGTTGAGCTTATTTCCTACTTTCCTACCTTCCCTCCATATACATATATTTTGTGTGCACAAAAAAAGAACGTAAGTACGTAAGAGTGCTCTCATTTTTATATTGTCAACTTGGACTTTCAGTTTAAAAGAGAATCAGTAAATACGATGTATGTAAGAATGTAAGAATGAGTAAAGTTTTGAGCAACTTGGTTTGAGTATTGCTGTAAACTAGTGTGTATGTATGCACTTACTTATGTAGGCACTTCTGTTATATTTTAGGTGAGTTTTCATTTTTTTTTTCTACGGAACTAAAATTTTCTAATGTACATATAGTACATGCATGTGCATAGCTCATAACGCACTAGTGCTCGTTATGCATGCCCAAATGTAAAACGGGAGAAATGATTTGGCAGAGAAGTAGCTTTTTATGTTTGCCTCTTAACTCTTCAACTGTCATATCATCAAGATGTGTGTCCCTGAATAAGTCACATGCATGCATGGTTCTCCCTATTCATGGGGAAATAGTGAATATGATGTCTTTTATGGAATATTATTATGGTGTTTCACCTAACTTAAGATGGAACCAAAAATTATATAAGCTTCAAAGGCGAATAATGCATGCAATCCAAGGCAACAACAACGAAGCAATGAAGCAAAAGTAATATAAAAGAATGAGCGTAGAAAATAAATTGAGTGAGAACGGGACTAAAATTTTACCTTATCGTTTGAAATGCTTCAAATACTTTAAGTGGTCGTATGTAGTGTCCCATAATATATTGATATAATAATAGTAACAAACTCGTTGTGAACACAAAAGCAGCTCGTTGCTTTAAACATTATATCATGTCTAAACAAGTGTCACTTGAACATGACGTTAAAATACATGCTTGTGCTTCTAAACTACATTCTAGTTGAAAAACTAGAATCTGCAAATATCCTACATATTTGAAAAATATATATTAATAAACAGTAGTTGTTGTTTAACTGCAAATTAAATATTCGGATTGGGTGATTGGGTCGTGGGTAGTTATAGTTCGATTTAAAAAAAATTGATTCAGATGACAAAAAATCTTGCTGGGAAACAAAATAACAAGTCGACAAACGTAAAGAGTAAAGACACCGAGAAAAATCCGCTGTTTGAGAAGAAGCAGCGAGCTAATAAAAGTTATGCACTATTTGAAGAAGCGCAAGTGGGGCACTCATATATACTTATGTAAGAAAACATGTATAGCGAAAATAAGTTAAGCGTGTTTATTAAATTATAAAAACCGAATTGAACGACAACGTATGAACGGAAGGTTCAAATAAGGTATAGAAGTAAATAGACAAAATACATGTAAGAGAAACATTTTGCTTTTTGTCTATTTTGTATAGTAAAGAAGCACAAAGTTTGAGCGTAATAAAAATAACAATAAGAAACAATGAATATGTGCAAAGAAAACAAATAACCAAAGAATTTTGAGTAAGGGAAGTAGACAAATTGGACACTCTTGTTTGCGTCATATATGTGTTCTAAGATGAGACAGGAGTAAAGAAAAAAATTGGTATTATGTTGTTATTTTTAATTTGACCTGTTTTATTTAAATATGTTCCCACCGGGATCTTTCCGAAGCGTAGCCAATTATTTTAGCTTTAGAGACAGCGTCGTGTTCGCAATAACATAAGACGGATGCATGAACCATAAATACATTAGCTTTAAAAATGAACGTGTTTGCTGATGAACTAAGTGCTCTGTGTATTATTATGACATGTTGTTTGGACAAAACACACGTGGGAAATAATGCTCTCAGCAGAAAAAAACTTTCTCCTTGACTTATCGGATTTGATTTCAACAAGGATGTGCACCAAATTGGGTTTCTTCTTTAATGCCTAGTGAAATGCAATGGTTAATATTTGTTTAAAATGATTGGCAAACAATACTGTTGATTTAACAAGTAAGTCCGTGTTGAGTGGTTTAAAAAAAGGAAAATGGTAACCTCTGCACTTGCATTATTGTCAATAAAGTTACCTACGCTGAATGACTGAAACCTGAAGTTTCAAAACCCGCAGCTGCTTCTATTGAGCATTATTCGCTTTCAAGTTTTGATGTACTCAAGCTATCCAGTTTCAGTAGCCAAAATTTCGTATTGTATTGACAAACCAGTTCTCATACCCGTGTACAGTAATTGTACCTAAAGATAAATCTTGGCATCAAAAATATCTAGTTCATGGTCCTTCACATTCAAATTTGCCCTATACTTCTTTTGTTGACAAACAAACAAGTGCGGATAATATTGTTAAAAGAATTTCACGTACTTTTCCATGTAGGGATATTTGTTACTTGATCGGCTTTAAGCAAAAATCACAAGATCTGACAAAATTACCGAAACTATGATACTACAACATGAGGTGGGGGTGGAATAAAACTTTCCGAACACGGTGGTGTTTGATAACATGTCGATGGTCAAAGGAAGGACGAGTATTATGGTCGTATTAATTACCTTATAAATACTAGTATCAACAAAAGCTACTAAGATATTTACATATAATGCCCAAATTGAGTACTATAATAATAATGGGAGCAAATTGCTTTTTGGACAACAAACAAACGGTCCAGATTGTCTCTCGAAATAATAAAGGGTAGCATAATTGCATTCTTTTGGAAAATAAACTGGATCTCCGCATTCCCAAATAGTACAACAAGGCGAAAGGTGAGAAGCATACAGGAAAGTAATTATTATCGTGGAATGCTACATCGTGCCGCTAGGTATATGTATAACAACCACAGAAAATGTTACTAAATGTTTGATATCTACTTTACCTAAAACACACAAAACCAAAAACATAATTTACCGACAAAGTTTCTACCGCATGCAGCCACCTCGCTCCATCTTATAATAATTGTTTTCTCTCTGCCTTTGCCGAGTTGGTTTATTTTATAACTAATTCTGCGTCACCTTGAGATTTTCTTTTCATGATAGTGATGATGATGTATGCATACACTAGCATCAAAGAGCAACTGCAATTGGCAAAAAAGGATAAGCAGTATGAGGATTTTATCTTGTTCCCAGATGTAGAATATATTTTTCAGCGGCTGAATAGAGAAATACACCAGAGACTGTCTTTACCACTATGCCACCACCAATTTCTTCACTATTGTCTTTTTTGCAATCCTCCCAGAACTTAAACTTCGCCTTTTTTTATTCATCTCTTTTCTTTTTATATTTTGTGTGCCATATGAATACAGTTTTAAGTGACTGCTACATACTAACCACACAGTGAAGAGAGCCAGAAGGATCTACGGGAAAGCAAGGTCATCCATCTAAAGAGGCTTCTGCCAGCATCAATTCCAAGAGTTCATCAAGACTTCAATTTTTCTTGCCCAACATTTGGGATTTCAAACAATATTTATTCCTTATCCCTCTTTGGCGATAGGGTATAATAAGAGAGAACACACAAAGGCATGCACATAAATATATAACAAAAGTAAAATATATTGCAAAAAGGCAGAAAAAAGGGAGAAGAAGCAGGAAACCATTTTCGTCCTTCTTCGTTTCACATTTCATTTCTTTCGCCTTTCACCCTCACTTTTTTGCGCAAGTTCTTGTGGGACCTTATTTTCTACTTTTTCACTTTGGTCGCTTGACTTGTATGTGTTCTGTGTTCACTGATTTTTTTTGTATACACATTTACACAAGTACGTATCACCATAGGAACAAAGTTTACATTAAGATTTTAAGAATAAAAGTACTTTTGTTCACACAGTCATAGAAAACTTATGAAAGTGAGTTTGTTGCAAGAAGATATGAGAAAGATTTAGTAAAGGCATAAGAGGAGAGAAAAAATGAAGCGAAAGGATGGTTGGAGGGAGTTCATAAGTCTTATATGTTCTTATATTAGAGCATAAGTATGAAATGGACAGACAACTGGATAGGGAGCGATAGCAGTCAACTCAAGAGAGAATAGGAGGATGCAGGGCATGCCCTTCAGCAGATAAGTAAATTTCCGTTCAATTTTCTGT
The DNA here is from genome assembly GCA_027744095.1 of Zhuqinia jingwanae. NCBI lineage: Eukaryota > Metazoa > Arthropoda > Collembola > Entomobryomorpha > Paronellidae > Zhuqinia > Zhuqinia jingwanae. Next base: position 4,973 of record JAHZNC010006293.1, read on the forward strand.
TTCTTAGAGATCCATTCCCTGTGACTTTATTCCTCTCTGTATCTGAGTGAGTGTTTTTTTTTGCCTCTCTTTATAAATACATTTATAAACTGGCAAATACGTTTAGCTCTCTCTCCCTCTCTCTCTCTCTTTTAGACAGAGTTTTAACATCTATCCATCATACAATCCTATCATCCAACGACATTCTGTATACTCAAAACACAACAGTAGCCGTCGCTTTATATGTATGAAAACCCATATCAGTGCCAAATACTATTGTGCTGCTCGACATTTTATTATTATAACCTTAACCGCGTGTCCTGTTCCGTTCTCTCCTTGTAACTAACTTGATATGGTATTTATCCTCAAGACTCACTTAGGCCTTATCAACTGATGTGAGGTTCAGATAAGACGAAATAAGGATTGAGGAGAAATGTCTTGCACTCTGCCGCTCACCTATACCTACCTAGTTTAGTCCAAACTCTAAATCTTCTTACCTCCTTTCTTTTCTCTCTTTTTAGAAAGCTATTCAGTCGAATTGAATAGAGCTTTAATACATTTGTGAAGGCAGGAGATATCCATATATCTCATTTTTTGATCCATTCATGCTACGCTGCTACTCATACTCTTTCTGTCCGTCTGGCTCTGATATTGTCTTCCATCGTGCATTACTTTTCTTCTTCTTCTTTGAGGTTTAGGTTTAATAATAAAACGGTAGAGCAATATTTTTTCATTATAAACTTGCTTCTGTTTATGCAGTCTGTACACAAAAAAGTTAACGTTAGCCTGTAAACCTGAGAGTTTTAGTGCATAAAAGATTATTATACGAGGATTCTTTACTCCATTTTTGTTTATTTATATGTAGCTCTGCATATCTACATTTTTCCGACATTATTTAGAACCGACAGGTTTCCTAAGATTTTGGTCTGCTACCAACGAACGTTAAAATGAAACGAAAACTTGATCGAGTTGAAAATTACTTAAGGGAAACACAGAATAACAGTCAGAAGAACTCGATAACCTTTTTTGCATTTACTCTTATTACTCTTACTCGATTCTACCTTACAACATTACAACGTTTTTATGACTTAGATTTTTGCTCTGCTTATGTGTCTGCGTGTGGCCAAAGTTTTAAAGTTATTTTCCTTAGGGCTTTACAAAACTTGAAGAAGATGAAAGGATATTATTCAGGAAACTAGTCATGTTCGAGGAAACAAGATGAACATCTGTAAAATATGTAACGTGGCAAGATAAGATTCAATTTTCAGATAATATCGTTTATACGGTTTCTTTGTGGTGGCTAGAAATATGGTTTTTATGCCATGATGTACAAATAAATACAAACTTGTAGTGTTATAAAGAAGTAGTGAAGGAAATGTTCACTTTAAACGTATTTTGTAATATTTATATTCTTTCAAGAACCTACGAACATGTCCCGTGTAAATTTTGTGCATTTTTTCTTCGCTCGCATCGATAAAGATTTACGGCTTCCACGCACTGCACTGTTATAAATAACGGATATACGTAGATATTGCATAACGGATTGTTTGGGAAGGAAAGGGTGTTTATATTTTGCAGATGGAATTTTATTAAAAGCTTGACTCGTTTGTCTTTCCACTGCACAAAGAACGGATATAAATAGTAAAATATCAAAAGAAACTAGGGTTTTATAACTTGATAAACTCTTGTTAAATATGTATATATATATATTTACGAAATCTCTCCAATAAATAGTTTCTGTTGTCTTTGTTTGTATCTGTTTCAATTCATGTAATTTCATTTCTGTTTTTCGTCAAAAATGAATCAAGCAAAAATATATGTATAGCCATTTCACGAATTCAATAAGGGAAGAGAGACTAGTAGAGATAATTTTTAAACTGAAACTTTTCTAGGATCAAAATTATTTTCAGATGATGAATTATATGGACTTCAAATAGGTTTAGGTTTTCCGATGTTCCAAACTTGTCCTTTGTTCTTGAGTGACCACATTGGATTATTGGATATCAACCCATACAGTACAAAAAAACCATACACCTATACCTACTTACATTTATCTATTGCAAACTTGCTTACCTCATTGAATCTACGGTTTCCTGATAATTCGAGAGATCATATTCGGAGAACCGGAAACCTTGTAAAATCTAATCCTAGCTTATTTTCTTTAACTCTTGAGCTAAAGTCATATAAATACAAAACGAAGTATACGTATAAACATCATTATCAACATACATAACAGAAACAGAATAGGAGCCAAAGCCTCATGATTAAATTACATCTCTGCTGCTTTGTGCGCAAAAAACAGTATTTTTGTTTATGTCAATCCCTACTTTTCTTGATGCTCAACTCAAGTTTGGGGTTAAAAGTAGTAATACGGAATCTAGATGAGAGCAATAAGAAAAAAGAATTTTCCTCTAAACAGACAACTCTTGAAAGATTTCACTGATCCGAGACACAAAGAAGACAATAGGATAGGTGCTTACAAAGAGGAAAACTGAGAGAGGAGCACAAAAAATAAAGCCAAAGTCAGAAAGGGACTGCGTGTACTTGACAAAAATTTAGTATATAATGTAGTACGAAAATAGCACTTTTTTATCTTTTCCTCGTCCTTGCCAAATAGAATACATAGTAGAACCCAAATTATCTACATTCTTAGTTCTTTCATTTAAGTATAAAGAAAACCGCAATAGACTTTTACCAATTTTCCAATATAGGTAGTAATGTACTACAACGTGCAGGTAACTTTATTAATGTACATTGAACAATGTTGACTGAATTTTGTGTGAACGATAAAGCCGAAGTTGGCCGAAAGTTAAAAAAAAAATCTGCAGATGGGTAAATCGGCTGGATTGTTTTCTTTGCCAAAAAATACACCCACAACTATATTCTGTGCGGTACCTTCTATGATTTTTTTTTCTTGTGCAGGAAACCAGCTGGCATCAGGCATGGCTTGTCATGTCATTTCTGAAGTGTCCATAGCCCACACTGACATAAAAATATGTTTGCCTGCCTACATATATTACTTATAATATATCTCATATCATATCAGTATTGGGATTTATAGTTCACCAGCCTTAAAGTAATATATTATTATGAATGATCTCCCACGTTAGAGATATCTACTTTTTCAAGTCTAGTACACACCCAAGTGTGGGCTCCTATACTATTGAAATGGGAAAAGAAGAGCTAGTGGTGTTGGTAGCTGAATTGTTGAATAGTATGATCTACTATGTACCAGCAAGTATTGTGGAGAAAATAAGCAAGGTACCTAATGCACATTTCAGATATGCCCTCTTTCTGCTGAATTTTTAAAAGAATTTTGCAGAAGACTTCACACTTGACTTAGGTACATGTGTAAAAAAACAGTGTAGTTTGCTTGCTTATGAAGCATATAATCTGATGGAGAAAGTGGCACGTTTTATAGTAAAATGCATTCCATGATGTACAATGGTTTTGCGTAAACGCTTGGCTAACCTCGCTCGTAGGAAGCTCAACTGCTTTTTCCATAATAGCACACGACAACACGAAACAGAGCATATTATAGTCTTCTCTTCTTGCTCTTATTATCTTTTTCCTGAAACCAGCACAAGTAATTCGTCTTCTGAATTGTAATCTAGTGGAATGTCACGAAAAGTAGTAGAAGGAGCCACATTCACGGTTATCTTCAAGACTACCAAGAAGACGATGATGATCGTGAATCGTGATCATCATCATGAGTTTAGTCGACGACGACAGCATGGCAGCAGCAACAGCAGCAAAATAAGATGATGATGATGATGCTTTCTCCCAACACAAAAAACAGCTTGTGTGTGTGTGTGTATCACGCGTTTTGGTGTTGATCTATTTTTCCCAAGCTTCGCATGATCATCATCTTCTTCTTCTTCACTTTACCATCACACACGATTGTCTTCTTTTTTCTCGCGTTTTGGTAAACAGTGTAGACAAGCAAATAAATGATGTTAGTTGTTGTTGTGCAGTAAGTTGTGACTATAATAACACAACTACAAAATTGCTGTTGAGTGGAGAATAAAACTAGCAAGCTTACAAAATAAAAAGACGCTTTAACCAGCGGAAAAATAGGATACAACAGCTGCTCCTTCAAGACGTTCATCATGATGATGTCTTCAAAACGTATTGTTGCTGGCAATATGATATTATGTATACAGGTGGAAAAGTACCTTAACCTTATATTATTTTTTATTCTTGCGTTCACATTTATAATTCTCGCAACAGCTGAGCTGGGTGGGTAGTTCCGAAAAAACGAAACTGATAGGTACAGTTTTTGCGAACAAAAGCTAAAAACTTGGCTGATTTTCATTACTAGCAGCATAAATATAACAGTTGCAACTTTAGTATGGATTTTCTACCTGCGATGTTTTAGTGCAGAAACATTAATTGCAATATTCCTTGAAAGACAACGAATGTACAACAATAAATGAATCTTTGTAGTTAGTGTAACAGCATTGTCGTCAACATGTTGGCAAACTACCAAAATCAACTTCATTACTGAGTGCGGGTATGCAATTTAATTTGAAGACTTTTTCACGGTCTTGAGAGCTATACTATATGTAGTTTTCTGTCTTTTTTTTCGCAAAAACTTTCATTCGGAATGAATAAGAATCATCATCGTCATCATCATCAAGAACATCATCTGCGTCTCATCATCTTCATCAGTTTGATGAACACATGTGCTGCTGCTGCGTACGAAAAAAATGTTAAGGAAATTGATTAAGTCAAAAATATAATAATAAAAGTGATTTCTTGCTGAAATATTTGCGTAACATGCATATTTTTGTGCGAAAAAGCAGAATTCATTTATAAAAATAGATGAATGTGAAATTTTCGTTGTTGAAAATGTTAATTTTATCCGGTAGTATTTCACCAGCAGCACAAAGCACAATGATACAAGGAGAAACATTTTCTTAACTGATTTCCATATAAAAAAGTGGCCAACTTTGGAGAAACCACTTTCCGCTACAATCCTTGTCATTCCATCTCCATTAAAGTATTTGATTTTTTTTTGCAAAGTAAACACATTCAGCATTGCAAGCAGAAGCAGAGAGATAGCGATACAAAAATAAGAAGAGAAAAAGTTGCGGAATGTTATTCATTGTAGAGGAAAATTCTATTTAAAATTTTCTTCTTCGCAAAGCCCTAGTAAAACGTTCCATTCTTTGCATTTGGGATAATGGATGGCAAAATAAAGAAAATACATAATGACAGCAGTACAAAGTACTGCTGCTTTTACTGGAAAAATAAGATGATAATGATCATCGGTTGTGTAGTAGTACCATACTCAACTTATTGTTAGTCAACTATGTATGTACACATAAAAACTGTGCTTGCGTAATACTGGTGGTGATGATGGTGGTACAACGCGAAGAAAAGATTCCTAAAGTCTGTTTGAAATAGAATAGTTTTTTCTTTCTTTTTCTTTGCCTTCGTTATGCTTTTCTCGCGTCGACTGTTGTAATGAACCTGTTTGGATGAATGCTTCTACTCTAAACCTCTCTACCACATAACCACACACATATACACCGTTAATGTATCGGTGATAAAGTAATAGTAACTTCTTTCGTCTTTTCCATTATAACGCTACTAACTACGCTCAGCAGTGTTAAAAACTAATGTAACTAATTTTGTCCTAGAAGAAAGAGCACACGTAGGTGTGTTATTATTATTATGCTGAAAGAAGCAAAAGAAAAGTTGTGTGTTGTATGTGTGCGTTGGAATCACGTCGACTTTTTTTCCCATTCCTTCACTTCCTTTTACTTTTCCTCCAAATGTTTTGATTGAGTTCATCATCGTCTTTTTCACTGGGTTGTGGTAGTATATTGGTATACATGATAATGTACGAAAAGAGCAGCAAAAATGAATGAACTAGAAAACACAATCATCAGCAGCAGCAGCAGCAGCAGCACCACGACAGTACTACTCCACAGAAGTAAAAAGTAGGTTGTAGATCGGCAGAGATAGAAAAACACTCGAGACGAAGGAGAATACACTTAATTTACACTTGACGCAATGAAGTACTACTACTTGGAGTTTTTTTTCTATTCCCGTGTTCGCAAATTGAAGATGGAAAAGTTCTTTTTTTTGTTCTGCTTGTTATCTTCTTTTTTCATTTTAAAAATAATTGGTACGTGTTCCATATGTTTGTCTTACGAATAGGTATTAGTGGTGGTACAGCTGAAGACAGATACAGCCCATTATTGTTATTATTTCTTGTAAAAAAAAAGGTTTTCATCTTAAGTGTCTTGTCTATAGCTTTTCTGTGGTACGACCGAGAGGAAGCCTTTTTGCGAGGTTTCTGAAAAAAGGGCAGAATCTTTTATTTAGAGTTATTGTTAGTCCTTGGCTTCTCGTTATATTTATCACCAAATAGAGTTTTTAGAATGCCTTTGATTTTAGGAAAGACAAACGCGACAAAATAAATAGTGATGAATATATGATGATATGAAACTTGCATATACATAAATACTGTATGTATTTTTGAAATCTTGAGAGCATTTTTTCTCCTTACTTGCCAAAATGAACAACGCAGTATGAGGTACATGATAACTAACTTTGGTAGGATAATTTCAACGGGAAATGATTATGAGCTGAATTTGATGATCAATGAGTAACACGATACAACAGGTGATCCTAAAATTAAATGATCTTACACTTATAAATAATTTAGCGTTTTTTCTGGTTTATAACAATTCTATTTTATTAACCCATACAAAAACATCAGCATTATTTTATATTATATGTACATTTCATCAACATAATGTTACTACTATACTGTGTTAATAATAATTAATGGGGCCATATACAAAATATTAAAATTTCACAAGTAGATGACATTCTGCAATCCTTTTTAGCGCGTTAAGTGTGTACACGTTCACACATTTCACAAATGGGGTTGGATTGGATAGTTTGAAACAGTTCTACCTTTGGAGGTTCATCCGGGAGAAGCGCCAAAGTCTCATTCGGTGTGGGGTTGGGTTGTTCAGAATGTTGACTGGATACATGCTTCTTCTCCTAAAATTGTAAAACTTTCAATAACTTAATTGTGATTTGAATGTTGTTGGCACAGTTGTAGGTATATTTTAAAAATTCAAAAGTTTAAATATTGGGACTAACGTTGACTTTGGCAGAAACTCCTCTTTTTCGAAGAAAATCAAATCCACTTGTAATTGTTACGATGGACAGGGAGACTATAAAGCTCAACAAAACCCAAACTTTGGAAAGTTTCATGATACCAGCGTAGTGCAACCACTTAGTCGGACCACTGTAAAGTACACCGACGACCATTGAGAGAAAGACAGCCACAGGGAGTATTGCGATCCAGGTTATTTTTGAAAAGCCCATTTTTTAAATCAAGGTTTGACAGCTTTTCAATCAATATTGTATTTTTACTGTAGATATATACGCTGGATCAGTCAGATATATTTAATCTATCGTCTAGATATAAACGAATACAATAATTAGTCACAAGACCATCTTCTCGACTGATAGGACTGACAGGACTGAAAATACGTGATCTGAAATTTTAGTGAAATCATTACAATGGACATACTATTGTTATTCTTGTTTCCATTGGCATTGGAGGTTATGTATACCCGTATAGGTGAACTGTTGGAGCTGATTAGAGGGGTGACGGTCATAAAACTAAAAATGTTCACACATTTGTATACTATCCAATAGTATCTTTGATCATTGGTCTCGGTTCATTTTTCAACAAACACCACAAAAAAATGATGACATTTGAGGAATACGAGTAACAAAACTAAGTGTAAAGTGAAAGTTTATGGTTTGCTCTTGAAGAGGTGAGTAAAGTAAAGTTTATCGTTGAGTTAGTACACATATAGGTATATACAGAAAACAACTGACGTTGATGACTCAGAAAAAAAGTTTTAATCGGTGATCTAACTAAATACTTCTTTATGAGAGAAAGTGCCTTTTAGAACGATAATAATGCGCAGCCATGAAAAAACTCCGTTCAAGTGTGTATTTGGGTACTTAATATTACACTTTTTTTAGCACGATACGACACGAACACGACCAACCAAACTTTTTTTCTTCTTATTTTTGGAAGGAGTTGTACACTTAAGCAACTTTGTCAAAGATCCTCTTCGGTCTTAGTCTTTGGTAATAATCATCGACGTTGTATTCGTTGTGATGATGATGATCATCATCATCATCGTTTCCCATGTCGTCCTCCTCCTGTAAGTTGAGTGAGCTGATGATGATGATGATCAGATTTGGGTTGGCAGAGATCCCTGCTGGGATATAACCCGTTTTCGTTTGTAGCAATGGCTATTCAAACATAATACAACTGAATATGTTTAGAGACGACGCTTATTCCAGATGTAATGTCATTTTTCGTTTGCCTACGACCTGAGAGGTAGTGTATAACACGTGTCGCTCGCTAGGTAATGACATTGTTCTTCCTTTTGTAATGTAATATTGTTAATAATACATGAATCTACTTTATGATTGTTTGTGGAATGTATTGTCTAGCAATATTTTTAAAATGGAAAACCGAATTGAATTGGTGTTAGTGACGGACGGAAGGGAGTTGAGAATTTTGCTAACTAAATTACACATACATAGGTACCTATGTACATACGTAACAGGCAATGTATAACACGTTTTATTTTATGTCTTGAGTAGCTTGCAGTTTGCATCAGCTTTATCTCACCACTCGCGCTCTTTTGTTCTTGATCATACCATTTCCCTAATGATATTGTTATTACAAGGGGTAACAAATCCTTTTGGAAATCCTGTTCCATCTACTTATGTATATCCAACATGGTAATTGATTTTTACTATTTTATAGGTTGCATCGGGATTTTTTATGCACAAAATATACTTACCTACTCAAGCTATATACTCTTACGGACGCTCACTGAAATAGGCTCGCTCACAAATCATACCTATACACGATGCATGCTAACTAACGTAAAGAAGGGAGAACTACTCAAATCCTCTTTTCCCCGCAATAGTAATAAGCAAAAGGATAGAAATAAGCGTTCCATAAAAGCCATAATGTTTTATGTAATGAATATGTAGGGCACTATTTTTTTGTGGTTACCAGCAAAAACAAAGAATAAATGTGTGTGCACTTTCACTCTGATATTTTTTCTTGTGTGTGTCTATTTCCCCCACAAGGAAAAAAATACTTTTCTTGAGACGTGACATGGCTACATGCCTATACGACAATGATCCATTCAGGGGGAAACGACGTGGAGCAGAAGTTAGTATATATAAAAACGATACAGTGGTAGTACGCTTTCTTTG
>JAHZNC010006294.1:0-13218 GCA_027744095.1 Zhuqinia jingwanae
CTCGGTCCACTTGGGACCCAACTCGGGCTTTGATGCTGACTGGCAGGGCCACTTCCTTCTTTCTTTCTTCATATTCTGCCTTTTTATCTTGTAAATACATGACACTTGAACATGCATAAAAACTTGTTTCTTTCCTGTATTAGGGGCTACTTGATAGTTCATTTTTAAGGTTTCTTATATCGTTTGAATGACTTGTAATATGATGTTTTTATGCTGTATGGTTATTATAAGAAGAGGTGTGGAAATAAAATGTCTTGTTATGTTCATTGATGAATGCAGAATTTTTTTAAAGGAATAAAAATGAATGAGTTGTGTAACTAATCAATGTATCGGGTCTCTCCAACAAGCATACTCGAATTAAATTGTTGATACCTTTTTTATTTTGAATACATGAGTAGCTTACAAAACTACAACTGGCAGCCTTCGTACATTACTTTGAGCTCCACACTAACCGGACAACAATCACACCACTATCCAGAGGTTTACCTTTAATTTTATTGAAAATTCCCTGGTAACTTTTCAAAATGATGATTCTTCTTATTACTATCAATCAGACAAAAAAAAGTCATTTTGTTGAATCACGACATTTTCTTTGACGCGTATGTGTTGTAGTTGTGCTTGTGTATAAGAATCACATATCACTTCCCAGTCTTGGACCAACTGTAGCTGTTTGGCAGCTTTCTCGGGTGATTTTTGTGCCATGCTATGCTTTTAAAGTTTTGAAAGCAAGAACTTACTTTATTGTCCCAAACAAACATATTACCTATTATGTACTTACCTACACATGCGAACTGAAGTCAGCCAATCTGCAACAATAAGCCACTTACACTATGCTTTTGTTTGGTTGTCTTTTTATTGTTGTTGGCCTACCAATCCAGCATTCTATTTGTGTTCACTAATGTCGTCTGTCTTGAGCTTTGATTGCATAAATGGGATTGAAGTTTGTAAAGGAAGGCATTGATAGATCGCAAAAGGCATTTTTTCTTTTGTGTAAATGGCTCATCGGTCAAAAAATCTGCGAAACTGCTGACATGTTACCCGTGGGGAGTCCTTCAATATTTTGATCTCTTGTGCCGTTCGTATGAGATCTATCTTTTTGTAAATATTGTTTGAATTTTTACTACAAAATAACCCGAAATTTTAACCGTTTATGACTTCCTCCGACATATTACTATGTAGGTTAACAATAACAATAACTGGTGCGGTAGCACAAGTTCAGCCCTATTTCATTTTCAATGAAGTGGCTAGCAAAGTATGCTTACATCATCACATATAATTTTACGTGCATCTTTCCTCCTATTTGGTTACTTTAAATTTAATGATGACTTGTACAGCACGCGAATAATTAATTTTACTAACTTTAAATTTCGTTCTGATGTGTTTCAAATGTTGTTTTAAAAGCAAGAAAATTTGATAATAAAAGTATGTAATGAGTTTTCCCCTGGGAAGTACTTTGACATTAAAACACAACTGGCTAAGAAACCTACACGATGCTCTTTTAAGGATATTTATAAAACTTATCCCGAGCATATGGGGAAATGGACAATTATGATCCATTACTTCACAACTAAAGCCAAAAATATAGTTAAAATTTCAAAAGGTTTACAAATGTTAATTTAGCTAATTACTTTTAATTAAGATTCTCATCATTAAAGTAAGGACTTCTTCAAACTCGAGATATTCATATTTCTCTTGTTTCAAAACACATATAACACGGACGTGAGATGAAAGTCGGAAATGAAACAGGAGTATCTGTAATCATTTATTTGGTTGATTTGTATACTGACGACAGAGGGTTTAGGGTACTTTGTGGTGAATTATGGGATTTTGGAATCGGATTTGTGGTTAAAGTTATATACAGTGATAATAATATCGTGATGATGATCTCTGCAAGTGGATTTGGTTGATTGTGGTATGTATGTAAGTAGATGGTTATCCTCAATCCTCCCTCAGAGACATCATAAACATCTCTCATATGCATACCCAATTGCATATATTACATATATGTAGGTATACATACAACATATTTTCCTTTTTACATTTAGAGGCGATGAGGCTAGTCTGGTAATGATGACTACAAATGAACACACTTTCTCGCAGTTTGCAGTTTACGCAGAGTGCGTGTGTTGACTAATGCATGTTTGCATTGTAAAACATTTCAAACATTTGGATATCATATATCTAACCACGATTGACAGTTTGAGGGTAGATATATTATTTGTGGTAGTATTGCGTACTGGTATGGGGATATGTTTTATGTCCACAAGAAGGGAAACACTTCTTTTTCCATACAAATTCAGGTTAAGGGCCCTTTTCCCATGATTTTTCATTTTTCATTAAAGCTTTTTGTCATCGCTTTTGTCAATAGACGGGTAGGCCGGGAGCAAAAAGTTAAAGTTTGTAGTGGTGGAGATGATATGATGATGCTCATGATGATGCTCACAGAGAGGTAACGCTATTGAAGTCAAGTCGGGGTTCACTTAAATGTGTGATGTGGGCACAAGCTGACCAAAAAAAGACGACACAAAGCCTCATGGGTTTTCTGTCCTCACTTGAAAAGTAACAACAAACATTGGGGCTTTGTATAGTCAAAGGGAAAACGATACAAACCTTAAAAGTGAAATGTACGTACGTAATATTATATATAACGATATATTTCTACTATTGACTATGTAATATAAGGGATTGCGGAGAACACCCCACTGACATAAGACTTCCTTGATATAAATACACATTAATGCATGAACTTGTTATGAATTATGGACCCTTGAGTGTGATGTGCTCAAGTACCCCCTCATAAGTAGCTGAGCCCTTGTGTAAAGAGTGATCAGTTGTGGCCTGACCTGCTAAGCCTCTTATCGGATTACATTTCATTTGACATCACTTACCTTGTTAGCTACCACTTTTATTCCCTTGTTAACTCTTGTTGAGTGCGGATCATATTTCCTTCTGTTGACGTTAATCTGATATCATTGACTGTCATATACACGAACACGTACATAGTAGCTAGCGAACAAGTGTGTGGGTGTTCTACTAAAAAGCACTAAACTTTTGTAAGATTTGTGTGGGCCATAATAACATATTTTTGTGAATACTTGCATAAAACCGTATAATCATTACCAACTATAACTGACTTTAGCTGATATTGTGCGCATAAATATGTTTTTTCTACAATTCTCATAATTTTATTTTGCAAAGTGGATGTTAAAAGTGTTCCTATATAACCGTCAAAATGACTTTGATGGGTAAAATATTCCGACCGTGGGACTTGCCATCTAATGAAACGTTTGTGTCAAAGTCAAGTAGTAAAATTCAAGACAATGATTCAATTTGCGGCATCAATACAAAGAAAGAAGTAATCACTGAAAAGGATAGCACATCATCCACAGCAACAAATTCTTCTACTGCCATATCACCAGTGTCCACTAGCTCCGGTGTATCGCGTGTTGGAGCAAGTCATAATACCCGTGAAGAGTCACATTCCAAGTCGCCGTTACATCCTGCAAGTTTAGGAACAGGAAGTGGGAATTCTGTGTATCCAAATAGTTTTCTTGAGTTGAGTCACTCCGGCGTTCCATATTACATTCCAAGTAGTCCATACACTCCAAGTAGTCCCGTGGGAACCCAAACATCCTCATCACCAGCAGCCAGCTTTATGAGCACATCTTCAATTAATGAGCTGGCAAGTTTGACCAGAACTGAACTCACCGCAATGGGTCTGCTACCACCAGAGCCGCCCGCTTCCATGAAAGTGAAAAGACAAAGGCCAAAGAGATTCCGCTGTCCACACTGTCAGGTGGCATTCTCTAATAACGGTCAATTGCGAGGACATATCAGAATCCATACTGGTAGGTTATCAAATAATAATTCATATAACCTTACAAAACTTAACCTAAAAAATTCTGCCCAGTAATAATAAATCTAATCAAAGCTTTGTATATATTTTTTACATAGGTGAAAGACCATTTGCATGTGAACATGAGGGATGTGGGAAAAGTTTTACAAGAAATGAAGAACTTACTCGCCACCGAAGAATCCATACCGGTAATTTCTACATTTAGCATTATTTATTCACATTTATACAAAATTCCTGGAAGTTTCGGTGTAAAAACCATTCGCCCCTCTCACCAGCTCATGTATTACGTTTCATTGTTTGTTCTCTTTTTTTGCTATATAGGTCTCCGTCCTTACCCATGCACTCATTGTGGTAAAAAATTCGGGAGAAAAGATCACTTAAAAAAGCATACAAGAACTCATCAACGACCCATGTATAACGCATCATCCGGAATGATTGGTCTGGGAAACCCTTTTCATCCTTATAATCCATCCCTTATCCCATCACACTCAACCATTAACGAGTTTGGCTCTCCGAGTTCACCCTTCGCTCTGCCTTTCATGCTGTCGATCCCTCCGCCCATCTCGCATTTCCCCTTCTCATGATACGCTCCGGTTGATTTTCATAATGGTAATGGATGGGATTGTTAGCAGCAGCAGAGGTACTGTCAACGTATGTAGCAGTGATCCTAATTTAGAACGTTTTCTAATTTTATGTGCCTACATATATTATAAAGTATATGACTGCTTAGGAAATACAACAATTTTCTATTTTGTCCTCCAAATGAAAAATCATAAAAATATAGCGTTTATCGTACTAAAGTTTAATCGGTGAAATTAATCATTCCATGAAACTATTATTGTTATTACAATTAAACATTTAACTGTGGTGTAAATTGTGTCTTATAATATTAATAACAGTGCATATTAATGTATAAATAATTGTAATATATATAAAGGGCTTAGTCACTACTACTACTACAACTACTACTACAACATATAGTCAGTATTTTTGTATTTTTTCATGTATATATAATATGAATATAGCAACTACTATTAGTATGAAATGAAATTTGAGTAAAATACTGCCTTGCTTTTATGTGTTTAATCAATAAAGCACAAACAAAATTAAATAAACTTTATACACGGAACCTCAAATTTGCAATCAGGAACTGGAAAAACTTTTACTGTCAGAGTTGACATTTTTCTATCATTTATTCCGAGCATTTTCATCTTGTATTTTCATATTTTCTCTGTCACTTGACTCATGTGTCTGATGCCAAAAGTGCATGAAAGTAATAGACCGCAAATAAAACTTTACGCTTAAAAGAGAAACACTGTGTGTTGTCAGTATAAAGCTTTAGGAGCAAAGTCGCTCGTTTTTGGTTATCGTCGCAAATGACCTCGTTCACATAGAATGCAAATATACAAAAACAGGCACAATATGACACAAATTTTGTGTCTAAAACGCATAACAAACCGCATACAGAAAATAACCTCATGCCGCAATATATTAGCATGCGAGTATCTATTTTCGAGTAAATGCTAGTTTCATGATTAATGTAAGAATGCTGGCTTGTAAATTACTTTAACAGGGAATAATTCGGTCTGGTTTCATGAACACGGGACAACATAAACACCAACAAATGGACAATTAGCTCACCAAGAGTATTTTCTTTATAGAATACTCAATGTTTGACCTAGAGCTAATTTACATTCTCTCTAAACATTCTACATATATACCTATGCGAATCTGCAATCTGCATTTTCAACGACATCAATTTCGCATTCTCTGATTTGACATTCTTTTGAGACCTGATATCGATTATTTTAAACTAAACATTTTCTGTTCTGTTACTTCGTTTTCTGTTATACATATTTTTTATAGATTTTACTGCAGTGATTAGCTGTCTGTTTTCTATATTTTGTTGCAACAGAAAGAAAATATTTTTTTCCTCCTTTCCCTCTACCCTCGTTCAATTCTCTTGCAAGTGTTACCAAGCATTATAAAATTATAAAATTATAAAACATATACTTTGACCGTAAATGTATGTTTTACTGCTGCTTAGAAATAAATACCATGCACCCCATTTACCCTGTGTTGCGTGATCATGTAACCAAGGGCTGATGAAAACTGTTCTTCAACTGGACGTAACTAACACGATAGGCTATGCAGCGAAGGCACAAGAAGGGATGGAAAGGGGCAGTAACAGAACATGACTCTAGTTGACAGCTTACATGAAAAATGACAAGCAAAAATGGCATTAAGTATGTGCTTGTATGAATAAATCTGCTCCTAGTTTTCCTAAATTAATTGTCACCCAAGGTTTGCCATATAAAACAGAATTGGTGTGCATTATGAAAGTTTGGGAATATGGCTGCAATACATAAATATGTGCACCATGCGCCCATAATTTATTCTTTAAAAATCTTTTTGCTTTTAACACGACATTATTATTACTACCCCAAGTTCAAGTATCATAATAGCCGAGGGAGCTAGTGGTTTGAGTGCACTCGGCAGTGCCGAGTCGACACTCACTTCAAACGCAAGTGGTTAGATGATGATTGTGGAAATTTTTGTTTAACGGGTGCAACAATAACGACCACTCGCTACACAAAAGAGCCCAGCATAAACTCCAACAACTTGCTTTGTTATTATTATGATTTCAGTTGATTATAATTGCGTGATGTCTGCCGGCCGGCCGTCCGGTCGTTCTCTTATTTTCTCGAAACTATAAAGAATTTATTAATTCTTTTCGGTAATCGATATCTGATGACAGTACATCGGACGAGTTAGAACATCAGGTTAAGGGCTATGGTAGACGCATAAGTTATGCATATATGTCAATATGCGCATATGCTGCATGTGCATATTAGGAATCTGACATCCTGATTACGATAATGTGTTTTTGATATCGCAATTAGTTAAGTTGAATTAACTAATTATAATTAACTTTTTTAGTCAGATTACGTCCAAAATTAATGCGTGTATGCAATCAGATATGCTGATTTCGAATATGGTATTAATTTTGTAAACAGTTCATAACTACTGCTTTACTTAGGTTTATTATTATCATCATTGTTATCATTTCTACTATTATTTCATGTAGTGACTTATAGGCGTAAATTCATATATATGCTCATTGGAAATTGGAATAATCAAAAATCATCTTTGTTCTTCATCACTGGAAACAGAGCACCCGGCCATATGCCTTAAATTTTATGCGTGTACGCATTTAAGCGGTCTACACGTATACGATCAAATGTATTGTGAGCATTGATTAAAGTAGCAGCAAAGAGGATTCTCTCTGGTATGCATGGTGACAGTTCAGTGGAAAAATGAGGAGACGACAAATTCATGATATTCATTCCCATTATTACAATTGATAAGAAGGGGGAAATTTTTCATGGTTCCTAACGCGCCTTCATCAATATTTGAGCCCTAAAATGTAGATCATCATCGGTATAGTATAGTCGTGCATATATGCACCTATATGTACGCGTCGACCCATTATGCATATATTATAATATGCGGTTGGATATATAAGATTTTCTATATATTATTTTGAATGAAAGGCTTGTTTCATTTTTTTGCTTGTCAATAAAATAAGCAAACATACACATACACGCCGCAAGCCGCAATGACAACTCGGAAGAATAGAATTTCAGTTTTTGTGGAGATAATAAATAACATGAGCAACGTGATACCTCAGTTTGTATGAAGTATCCAAAAACATCATCTGAGGGAGATTGTATAAATGAATACTCGCAATGTTGGTGAACAATGGACGAAAAAAAGTACACAGGAATAATAAGTAACAATTTTACAAAAAGCACTTCTCTTTCCAAAAACGCATCTCTAATCCAAAGAGGACAAGAGAAAGAGTGCAATCTGTACCTAATACAAAAAGTCAAAGTAAATCCAGCGAATAAACACTGGCTATAAGCTAGCTGATGCGATCCGAGCTTCTTTTGTGACTTTCATAAAAGTCAGTTGGCTTTCTTCTTTCATTTTCGAGTATCATATTTCAGAGTATTTTATATGCTTAAAAGTTGCCTTCACGTTTTCAAGTACCACAACAATGGTGGGATGCGGCAATCCTCTCGTAGTTTGTATTGAATAATATTATGTATGTTCATCTCATGTTGTTCATCTGACAAAAGCAAGGGTGCCCACAACTTGTATGTACATGTGCTGATGTGCTGCATTGCATCTGTGTATTTACGTATATATTTTTCATTTTTATTACAAGCTTTGCAAACAAGCATCAATAGGGACCCTTTACGTTTTTATCGTCACCTATAAAACTGTGTACCATATTAATTCATTAAATAATAAAAGAAGTAGTATATATGTTGCCGCAGACTAAATGGTGCCGTCAAGTACCAGCCCAAATGCACTTATCGAGTGCCATATATTTTTTCTCTTCTCTGTTGTATTTAAATTGAATTGAATCAATACGCACAACAACGCGCGGCTTCTTCTTTTTTTTACATCATTTCACTTAAAAGTCGCCTTGCCGCTGCCCAACAATGACCAATGCTGTACCCTTTTTGTGCAATGATATAATTTTCCAAAAAGAACTTTAATGAGGACAATGGGCAACATTCTAACTTTTTCTAGTGAAAGAAATACAGTACTTGTGTGATACTATATGCTTTTGCTGTTTCGTTTGATTCCAGAAGAGAAAAATTGACAAACTGATCTACTAAGTGCCCACATCATTGACTAAAAGTCAAATGACAATTTATTTTATCATTCACACTCAACTGAATGAAGAGACCGTTCACACATGTATGACTTTGTTATATAAATGAAAATGACTTTACAACTTATTGAAATCTGAAACTCGAACAAAATTTTCTCTCACAACAACGAATGAATGGTTTGTAGGTGGAGTGGGTTGGTCTGAAATATTTGGAGCTCTCTTAAAACCGATCTTCCTTTGGCGGCAGAGAACACCTTGGGATTGGGAGATCCGCCCCTATACCTTTGATCCTATTCATAGTAGCCCGATGATATAATGGGGAGAACCGTATCTCGAGCACCCATGTCTCTTTAAATGATCCGACAGTATTGTTGTTAGTGGTAGTAGTAGAGTGATACAACTGTGTTGGCATTATAATTGTTATAGAAAGACTGACGGCTGTGTATTCCTCAAAAAGTAGAGGTGTAAACAGAATAGCAGTTACCTATCGTCAACCACGACAAAACATGAGATTTTGTTATACTTTTAAAATAAATGACTTTTTGGGACGCTACACAATTATTGACGCGGCCAAGTTATGGCTTATTGACTTATTGTTGTTGCATGAGGGCAGGCTTTCTCAAAAGCGAAGCTCTGTCCGAACAAGGGAAAATTACAATACTTTAGCTTGTTACATATTTCTTTTAAATAAAGAAGGTTTTAATTGTGTAAGCCTCTGGCTGGTAACTAGTTGTTGTATATATATACTTCTTATCTTGTAACAAGTTTGTCTCAATTGACTCATTCTCATTTGTCAGTTACAGTTCAAGTCGATTACGCATTTTCAAATGTGAATCTTGCATGAGCTCACATTTACATTTTCTCCTTAGCACCCGTGTCAAATCGCAGCAGTTGTACCTTTCGAAAACATTTACCGTTCCTTGTGGGCATGTGTAGGAAGAAAAATGGAAAACAAGGGATAGGCTTGACAATCCTGTGCGACAAAGGAGTATACATAGGGTCACTTCACATTTTCGCCGATGAATATAAGCAAAATTACAGTATGTAGCAGCTTTCTACGTTTTTAAACTAAATTCAATTTACAATCTACAAACTATGCATCTATCTCGACAGCCACAAAGAGAGCAATGCAGTCGACATCAATAAGCCAAGCTTTCCCAGAATGTACTTATTATATAAACTTAATCAGTCTTGGTTTACAGATCCAATGTGGTAAATGATGACATTGCCTATAATTAATACGAATCGTATATTGTGACTCGCTAGCAAAATGCATCTTTACGATCTCTTGCAAAGCTGCTGCTGGTAAGCTGGTGACATGATGGAACAGAGTATCTACAATCTATGTATGTAAGTATGTAATTCTTTTCGACAATCTCCATCGTTTTCAATAGAAAGCTCACAAGCAATAACAGTATCCTTCCAAACTAGATGTATTTGAAATCAGCCTATTATAAAACGTATATGTACAAAATAATAGCTGCCTCTTTCAAGGGACTCGGAAGATATAGTGAAATTAATCTTAATTAACTTAAGAATTAGCTGATTGTACACCTGAATTGCACTCATAAATACTTTTGCCTCGTGCTTATGCCATAAGCCTTATGGGATTGTTATACTTTAGCTTTATCACTTTTTGAAATTTCTCGGTTCGTATGTAAGTACATTCGTGCCGTTTCTACTATAATTGTTGTAGTGCTGTACATGGCTTGACCGCTTAACACAATCGAGATAATTTGACAAGCGAGAAAAGGGGAGTTAAGGTTGGTAGATTTAATACGGAGATAGTTCTGAATTTAGAGTGCAATATTCGTAATTAACGGTCTACTTGTGTATTAATTTGTGCGACAAACTGTACTAAATGACAACTTATACATCTATATTTATTCCCCTGTAACTCTTGCTACCGTAGAAAGGAGCAGCTACATAGAAGTTGGCATTTTATGTACTTTTTGAGATTTCAAATATATGAACTAATTTAGCATACTATTGACTATTGCTTGTCAGCCACATTTAAGTTGAATGCAGTGCAACGTTACTTTATTTCCCAAAAAATATTCTTCAGTGCAAAAGCATATAAATAATGTACTTTACATTACAAGGATAAATCTATGTACTTTAACTTATACTGGATAAATGAAATTATTACAAACATAGCAAAGTAATATTTTTCATTGATTAAAATGCATTAAATATTTAGGAACTACTAACAATGAAATGTTTCAAAATATGATGCCTTCCTGGTGGCATCAGACGTTTTTATTGATCAACAAATATCACAATTGAAGAGTTTCGTGGTTTTGTCCATCAAACATTCTTCTGGAGAGAAAATTTTCTATTATATTGTCAAATAGCAATGCAGGTTTTCAATACAAAACTGTCCAATCCATTTTTGACGATTTATAGTGCGGGATGGTACTAGTGTATAATATGAGGTAATGTGTGCAACGCTTTAAATAGTTGTAGGCCCTTTAATTGCATATAGATATTTGTTGTTATGTTAAAATACACTTACGATTTACGAACTTCTGACAATCTTAAAAGGGGAAAAAGTGAAAACCACGAAAAGATAAAAATACGAATAGTAAAAACGAACATAACATTGTGTATTGTACTCAACGTCATCGTTGTCTGGGGAGAAATTTATAGCTGCCTACCTACATGCAACATGATAAATATTCCGATTTTGCTTCGTAGATAAAAATATGTACCTAGTACTTAGAAGGCTAAACTATCGATTTGAACTTAATAATAATGTAAAAGCATATGTATGTGCATAGATTTCCAAACAATTCCCAAACAAAGGAAAGAATATTTAGCAGTTGTATGCATTATCTTTCAGTAGATTATAGCAATCGCTAATTAAACATCCATTTTAAAAGTACCATAATGTTCGCGTAAAGATATGCCAGGGGTAATGTAAACCATATAAATTTTAAATCAACAAAGCAACATTTAAGATTTTTCGTATTTCCAGATGCTGTTTACAATTACAACCAACCACATAAACTGCATTGATACTGATATTTTAACATGTTCACCTACATAAATACTTGTATTGCTAAAAATAAACGATAAATTAAACAACAACTTGTATTCACTCTCATGAAATCAGACCTCTGCTCTGACATAATTGTGCTCCATGAAATGGTATTTGAGCCAGGTAAATCACTAAAATATGTATCATCATTGAAATCATTTTTGGTAAAATGTAAAAATGTTTTTTGGTTGACAAAAAGGGTACAGTGCAATACAAACGTGGAAAATGATATGAAAAAAAGTTCTGTTAATTCAAAATTTTTGTTTACTTACAAAAAGAATTTTTGGGTTGAGGGGGTCGAGGACTCGAAAATGTTTGTGCTTCCTATTGTATATCTCTGTAGGCAAAGTGAGCTACTACGGTGAGCAACAATGATGGATCATGATACCGAATGGGTGGTCCTCATTGAGATGCTATGTGTGCTTACGAGTGAAATACTGTGTGGGATTTATTGCGATTGTAATCCGTACAAAACCCCTATCGATTTCGCTTGTCGTCATTCAATATTTACTCCAGTAATGTGAACAAAGTCAAAAGAATGGTCACGGGTAAGTCTTATTAAATATATAAATAGCACAATGAAAAGTAAAGAATGTGATGAAGAATACGGGAAATTTCTTGTAAATTTATGGACAAAATATTTATCGTTTCTCATTAAGGACCGTTCTCAACGGTCATTTATAAGATTGGGGAAATCTGTCGGCCGTATCTATGTATGTATGTATGTATGTCTGTGCTGTCCTGACCACTTGATCGCATTTGGAATAAACTTGGTATAGATATTCTTTATATTCAGGAAACTAGCCCTATAAATTTTCAGCCCAAGTTCATCCTCCTGGCGGGTAGAAAATCAAGGAATAATATTACTAAGATAATAATATAATATTAATTAACTGCTTATAATTACAATAGTAATTGTTCAACGATCCTTATTTCTATCGGTTAGTAGGGTTTATTTAATTCATGAAGTTGATTACGAAAAAGCGTTTCTTCCCCATGTCATCTTTGTAGCAGTAACAGTAGAATTTTCGTTCATTTGCAGTAACGCAAGTCCGAATTTTAATGTAAAAATGCCTTAAAATTTAGGGTTGTGTGATTTCGTATTTCTGTATCGTTTGGTTTTCTAATATAAAATTTGCAATATTTGCCGGAAGAAAGCATTGAATTAAATAAACAATTATAGGTGGAGACTTGCAATAGAGGGAAACTGTTTATGCAGCATACATTCGATACAATACAAAGCAACAATCCCCAAAGAAAATAAACCCTATTAAGGCAGAACTAAGGACCGTAAAAACGCTGTTTAAAAAGCTTATAGTGCTGAAAATAGTACTGCGTTAAAGTTCTCATGCTACAGTATGTGTGTACCAAGTTTGGTGCTAATCAGTAAACGTTTGCTGTTTTTGTGTGATTTTACCCCCTCTGGCGGCAGCGTAATGAACTTAAAGTTCTGAAATGGTGCCAAGTTTGGTGCAAATCAGACAGCGTATACTGTTTTAAGTGATTTTACCCCCCCTGGTGCGAGGAAAATGAACTTAGAGCGCTGAAAAACTATATAGTTCTTTTCTACCATATAAAGAACCTTTGTGCCAAATTTGGTCCAAATCCGATCAAAACTGTGACCTGTAGAGCGCG
>JAHZNC010006295.1:0-10200 GCA_027744095.1 Zhuqinia jingwanae
ATTGGAATACGCCTGAGCAAATGGTGGCAAAGGCATAAAAGTTTTCATGTAGGGAGAACAGGTTTTTGTAATACTTGATACATTGGAAACTATAAATAAAATCAATACTCAATACTCAATCCCGATTGGCGAAAATAGTTTTGCCAATCTGTTACAATAACTTGTATTAAATACTACAAGGTTGCAGTTTGCAGTTGTTGGCATGGCAAAACTTGGCTACTAGGATGATCTACGACGCAAGGTCAATGCAATGCACAATGTATGTTTGTTTACATACCTAGGTATATATTTTTATCACAGTGATCTCATGAACACCGTAGAATGTTACTATACCACTATTGAGTAAATCTGTTGCATTCTGAACTGAATTGAACTTGTCACACAACAGCGTCAAGAGAGTTAGAGAGAACATATTCCCTTCGATCAAACATTTCGATTTCCGAAGTTTTCACAATTCTGTATTCATTGTAAAGAAAAACATTGATACTTTTTCTACGGACAACATATTCTCTGAAGTTCCAGGTCAGTAAAGATTAAGTAATTATTATTTTATGCATGTTATAACATTTCTGCATGGTTGGAAATCAGTTATTATTATTGTTACTGATAAAGCAAATAAATCAGTTAAAAAAGAACCTTATATATTCGCACGTGTAAACAAATCATGTAACTTGGTATGTCTGCCACAGGCCCGCTTTTGTAGTACAAAATTCATTTAAGGTATTGTTATGATTAGGTGTGTATGCTTTTTATTTTACAGAAGCACTCAACTCGTATATTGACGCGATAATTGTATGATTTGTGTACTTTTTTTGTGAACATTTCGAAATCTTTTTTATATTTGGGGTAAATTTACAAGTTGGTTAAATAACCGATTTGGCATTCGATAAGCGGCAATATCCCTCTCCTCTTGTTTTATAACGTAGTTGCTCCCACGTTTATCTAATTCTGTTTAGACAGAACAATGTGTTGCTGTTGAGATATGCATGTTAAATATTTGTTTACCTTTGCCAAATTGGCCCGGCCAGGTAAACCCCGTACAAATTTGACAACCAGGGAAAATGTATGAATGCTGTCGCACGAAACCTTCAACCTTAAGTTGTATCTGAATCAAAAGGGGTACCAATTTTCAGCAATATCGTCGCACGCGTTTTTTGAGTTATATCGTGCATGTTTTTTCTAGAAATAACTGTTATGTTCCAAAACTATTATTATAGGTATGTAAAATGTAAATATATGCAACAACGTACTACACTTCTACACTACCCTTGCACCTTGAAGGCATTGCAAATTGTTGGCAAGGTTAAATAAAAGTGGGCTTTTATTTGTTTGATTGATTAATCATCACTTCATTGTTTACCACGTATTTACCAGTTGCAGTTCTTCTGTTTGTCTTTCTTGACTCTCTATTTATTGTACTCACTTCTTGCAACTTATGCATATTTCCAACGCAAAAATAGCATCATCATGGGTGGCTGTTGCGCTTCTAAGGTATGCATTCCAAGCACTCTCACGTCTGATGTGCCTAAATTTTTAAATATTATCACTATTACCATGAAGGTTCACATTATACTCTTGGATACGGAGCTAAAAATAATAAAATGTTGTTGTTATACTTTCAGAATTTGACAAGAGTGGTGATAATATTGATTAGTTTTAAAACAACATGTATGTGCAATTTTTACAGATATCGACAAAGGTAGCTGCGTTAAAGGCTCCTAAGCGTGTCAAAACAATGGTGCTGGAGGCAGATGAAAAGTACGCTAGCTGGACGGGCGAAAGGGCCACTTTTGGCATGTCCTGATTTTGGTTCCCTGAGGGCCTCTTTGGAGCCTCCGATGGCGTAATTCGCACTCGGGTCGGTTTTTCTGGAGGCAGTTCTCAGGATCCAACATATCGTCGTTTGTATGCATTATTTTTCATCCTTTTTTAGACGGAAACATAGTGGTTTTATTTTTAAATCCTGATAGATAAGCAATACAATGTACTGTTTGTTTGAGTTTGCAGAGGAGACCATACTGAAACTACGGACATTGAGTATGATCCCAAAGTAACTTCTTACGACGAAATGTTGAAATTATTTTGGAAAAACCATAACCCAACGTCCTCTTGTTCCCGTCAATACATGTCCGTTATCTTTTACCATGATGCGCAACAAAAGGCAAAAGCGGAGGCGTCTATGCAAGACGCAGAGAAAGAGCTTGGCTCGAACAATGCAAAAATTCAAACCAAAATTCTTCCGGTGACAAAATTTTACATCGCAGAAGAGTAAGTGTGCACTATTTGTTACTGATCACAACATATAATATTATGCAGTTTCCACACTCATCTTTTGTCGTTTACAGCTACCATCAAAAGTATCTGCTTCAAAGGTACCCCGAAATTCTCGGCCAGCTGGACATTGAACCTGGCGAGGAACTAATCAATTCCCACATTGCATGCCGTTTAAATGGATATGTCGGTGGTTACGGAAGTCTCCAAGCCTTTGACAAGGAGTGCAAAGCATTGCAGCTACCGAAGCGGGTAGAGCACTGTTTACGGGATATTTTATCAAAATCCAAAATGGGAACAATAGATTGTTAAAAGAAGCAACCTCACTCACGACCTGTCTCACTAGCGGCGTGTTTGCTTGACTTGTCGAAATGGTCTTCTAGGTAGATATTTCATGACGTTGAGCTGTTAATCCCTTAACACAAAGGGCACTGCGAGACTGATTCACTTTTTTTACTTTATATCCACCTACTACATCCTTTCTGTCAAATTATAGTATGCTCTCCGAAAGTTAACATGCCGTCATGGTTGCGGACCTTAGCAAAGCAATAAAATATTACTAAGAATGTATTTCCTATGTTTTGATTTTACCCTTTTTTAATTTTCCCCAAAATACTCATTTCGCTAATTAGTACCGCAGTACTATCAACAAAATGTCATATCATCATCGCATCATTCACATACCGTACTCATTTTGATGAAGTAAATCGTCATGTAAAAGTGAAGCCGCTGAAGTACAAAAATATGTGGTTTAATTTTATTAAAATCATGTAATGAAGTTGGCGGTGGAGGGCTGCAACTGTCATATTCGTGTTGAGCGTGTAAAAATCCTCATTTACCCCAACTATCCGCAATCACGTAATGGCAACATTATTAAGTAACCATCTTATCATGAAGGTTAAAACTAGTGTTTTGTATATTGTCTTAACAACCAAATACTGATTTTTCATCCCCCAACGGTAGGAGAGTTGACACGCGGGTCAGTAAATAAAAAGTTAACAATCAAGCAGAAATTGACAATCCATATATTATATTGTATATGTACGTGTGATACATAATCTGAATGTGCATCTCCAAACAGTTTCATTTAGTTTCAATTGAAAAATATTACATTCTTGCCCATACAACACATTATTCTAATTCTAATGTAGGTAATCATTGCATTGCAAGTTTGCAACTAGGTAATCATCGCCAAAATATATGCCATTGCATTGCGTAAGTACTGGGTGTGTACATACATTTTATGTGTGACATTTAGTTGTTTTTTTTGGCTAGATGAATATTATGTATATTATTTAGTTTAGATTATGGTTAGCTGCTAATAAGAGTTTAGGTATCGGTTGCAGGTGTTCTTTGTTCAATTGTCGCTTTCAAAATTCAGTATTGTCAAATTAACGAAATACAGCATGTTTCCCAACAGCGGTCAGCGTAATATCAACATCCTTACCACCACAAAAGCTTAAATTGTTGTAAATGTTATTACATATGTTACACATACAACATATAAAATGTTTTGCTTAACGGCACCGTTTTATAGAGTCTCCATTTTTGGATGAACTCTGACTTGTAAAACTGATGATGAAAGCAGATTTAACCAATTTTGACGAACGGGTACTTTCAGGATTTTGCCTTCCACAAATTCATTCACTCATGAATGACTACTGAGTGTTTGTATTGAATTAAGGGAAGGATTATCTTTTCTACAGTTGCCGGATGCACGCTAATGAAATCAGACACCATATACAATATAGCGAATTTGATAATAGTACTTTAGATAATTGAGTCTACGTGTGCAGAGCTACCAGACAAACTACACGCATGCACACTCATACCACCACATCCTAATCGGAAAATCCGAGTTTAAAAAATAAATTATCTACCAATTCCCAATTACAGATCGATATCTGTAGAAGAGGAATAGGAGAAAAATAACAATTATGAAATGTACAAACATTTCGAAATTCAAACAGATCATTTATACACTTTTTACGAATTTAAAATAAAAACGAGTATGCTTCCATTTCCACTCCTCCTTGATCGATCGACCTTTAATTTTTTTTCTAAATAAGTTTATAAAGGAAGCTACAATGCATTGAATGTATCTACGAAAGTATTTTAAACGCCCAATTCTTGAAATCTATCATCTGATAGATATACTCTAATAAGTAGAGTAACAAAGGAAGCCCATGTCAACATTGCCCCTATTGATGGTCACAAGACAAATGGCAACAAAATTGGAACACAGTTCTGAACTAGTTTCATTTGCGCTTCTGAAGTGTCTGAATAACTGGAAAACGTCGGCGAATATTTAATTCTGTTATGCGTTTTACATGCGCGCGATAAGTGTGATCAGACACGCAGTTACGACATGACTTCGCTTTGATATGATAGATATAGTCAATTCCTAACGATTTTGAAGCTTTTGAAAGTTTATATAACGTTTGAGCACGGGTTTAACTTTTGAAAGTTGGCAACACACGGTTTGACTCGCCAACGACTTGAGCAAAATATATAATGGGAAAAGTGCAAGAAAACTCCGGAAAAACACCCGACTTTCCTGAAAACTGAAGCACCTCTCATATTTCTGGGGCATCGATCCCGTATTTATCAGTATCGTATTTTCGCAGAGGAATTACTCTTAATAAGATCAAATCATGTAAATGAACAAGAACAGAATTTCTGCTACAGAAAGTAATCAAAGTGTACATAATTTGGTTGGTGTGGTTGTGTCCCCTCTGCCACGCACTTGCAATTTGTTTTGGATGGGCTCTCATGTTTCAGACTTGAAGTGTATACACATTACACATTCATCATTCACTCCACAATCCACCAATTACAAAAAGCATATACCTAATATATAATAGGCAATATCCATATTCCAGTATGCTCATGATAATTATATCAAATGATTTAACTTTGAATTGAATCTTGTACTGTGTCTGATGTTTGTCCCTTGGTTATAACCTGAATTTGGAGGTTAATTGCTCAACAGCAGGTCACAAATTTTGTTTTTGCGTAATATCAGCAACAGTTCAATCATTCGAACTTTAATGTCGATGATATTGAATAATCAAATGGGAGAGAAAGAGAAGTTATTTAAATGAAAAGTTCCTTCTTTCGATTGCATTGGTTTGAGTGAGTTATGTTATCTGTTGTTAGTCATAGGCATAGCGTGACACAGCACCACCACCAGAGAAGGTTGAAGGTAGGCTCTTTCATCAACATATCCACATATTATACAAGATTATCCACTTCACTATTGATTCGCCTACAAGTGAACAAGACATTCGCTCATCGTTACATAATAATAATAATACAGATAAACAAAAATATGAACCTTCTTTGAACCACTTTTTTGATAATGAATTCGAAACTTTTGCTGCAGCCGTGTTCTAAAAATCTATAGGAGATGAGCTACGAATCTAATAGCTTATACCTATCTGTAAGGATCTCCACAACTGCGAGCACACCAATCACCAATCTATATTAAATGCATGTTGTGTATAGGCATATATATGTAACTAGCACAGGCTTCCCCTTTAACTCATTAACAAACCACTACCATTTTATCACCTCGCCGTTACTAATGATAATGATCTCCTCAATAAAAATAGTTTTTCTGATGGATTCAAATGAAAACTTAATTGTAAACTCAATATTTTCATTTGCTTCTTGTAAGCAAACTAGGAAATGTTCCACGTTGCATAAGTATCATAATTGCGACTGTAGGATAATTGGGCTTTTAGTTATTAGTCAGCAGTTGGAGAATTATTGTTGTTAAAGTATCAACAAATCATACCTATATACACCACGCCAAACCACAACGTCACAATTTATTGAAATTCTCTGATAGATTTACAAAAGTTGAATTTATTGTTCTTTTCTTGGTGGCATAAGCGGCAGCAAAAATATATTTATTATCCAAGCCGTTGGCATGGTGTGAATTTTTGATTTGGCGTATGCCATCCTCATCCTGCAATCCTTTCTGCAATAAATTAAACCGTTTTATGTTCAAAATTGGTGATCGTGACAAGGAGCTGATATAACTATTGGGTATCTAGTATTTGTAATATCTGTAATATCTGTATTGAATGTGCTAATGAGTACAAGCCCTTATCATCATATCATATTGTACAGTTTAGCCAGCCTATAGTACTTGTTTACCATATCCCATTTTGTTTGTGAGGATGGGCAAATTTATTGAATTACCTATTGTATATAACAACAACTTGTAGTAATCGATATTACTGCAACAGTAACAGGGCTAGGCAAATAATTACGAGACGCGTGATTATTTGCTAGAACAGTTTGGTAATTGGCCAGTTCAACAAACAATAAATTTTGAGAAAATCGATATCGTTGATTGTTATCGGTATGCGATTTACATTTACATTTTGCGATTTTACCAGATCCGTTTTTGCGTAAAAATGCAGATTTGATGCATAAATATACTCAATTTTAACGATGTAGCCACAGCCATGGTATTTACAGGAAGGCAAAAAGAAAATGGAAAGCAGACAAAGACGTTCATACAAGCATTATTATGTAGGTAGACCTAGGACAACTTTGCGAGCAATCGTCCCTCGTCATATTCGGGCGTGAAAGTTTTAATGTTATGCAAAAATTGTTTTCATTCCTTACACAATATGCATACATATATCGCATCAGAGCACACCGTTGACGCAGAGTATATTTAGATACAGGTTAACTCTAACTCTTCACTTTGAATTGTATTTTAAAATCAAGTTTTTTTACTATCAAGTTATTGTTGCGTGTGCACTGTACACCTTTGCGAACTTGGAAGAAGCAAAATAAGAAAATCAAGTCATAATAACTCATCCAACCTTACCTTTTAAAGAAAAGTCAGCATTCCTGTTGTTAAATAGCCGCACATACCCGAATGATATATGGAAGGATAGTTCTTTATTTCAGTCTGAACTTCTGTCCGTCCGGCCGCATGTCCCACCTTTAAAAGTGGAACCGGATGCAGGGAACATCGTTCATCTATCTGTTTATGATGTTGCGATGTTTAGGCATTAAATAGCCAAACAAGGAAACAAGTCAATGTTGTATATCTATATCCTTATGGTCTGATTATCTGTCCGGCCAGCCAGGTGTAATAGTCAACATTAATGATTTTGATAATATGGTCATATAGTTAGAATTATGGAATATTGTTTGTTAGCTCGAGTGATTCTCACGAGTAAAAACGAAATCCGCCGTGCAGAAATGTGCCCATTATTTATAGAAATAATATTATGTACTCCCTCCAAAAGCAAAATTGTCCTCCCATAACAACACTTAAAATACATAAATACCCATAGTCAAATATGTTACAATGTTCATTTTTTTCATCCGAAGTTTTAAGCTAGCGGTTTTGTTGCCTATGAATTGCTATGACATTGTAGTGGGTCAGTGTCTTTTCTCTCGAATGACTGACTTTTGTGTAGGTTGTCGAAATGGCGTAATCATCAAAATTAAAAAAAAGGAATGCGAAATGAATAGAGTATAGCAAATATCAATATCCCATATTTTTAATGCATATATTATTATGCAGTTGGTTATATGAGTGTAAATACACGCACATTTTATTTGTTGTTGTCGTACAACATACATGAGGAGTTGCCCTTACACCTCTTTCGTATCTTTTTCAAAAATAAAAATATATTCATGAATAATAATATAGAATACCACAATGAAAGTATCAGGATTTCAATAACAATACACATCAAATTACATGTGACATTACATATATGCATAACAGCTTATCATTTGCTGTGCCGTTTTGCCATGTTTGTTTATGCTTTGTTTGTCGTCTGTGAGAGATAACATTACAATTTAAGCTACAAAAGTACTACATAAATGCTCCCAGACAACCTTACTACAGCAAAAGGCAAAAACAACGAATTACACATTAATATTGTTCAATTTTTGGTATTTTACAATGATAAAAGTTGAGTAATTTCGCGCTTTACGAAAAATAAAAAAAATCTTTGTAGACAAAAAATTGCTAATGCATATGAGCTAAGTGCGTACCACGTAGAAATGTTCAGTTTTTTGTGTGAAAAACTCCATTTGCACGTCTCTATTTCTGCATAGTAGATTTCTGTTGAGATTTCTGCACTGCACTGAGCTCACTATCAATAAATAACTCGGCTAATTTTGCATGGAAGCTCATTAAATGAATTTTTATTCTCATCGAGTCAAACGCCACAAGGGAGAAATAATATTGCATGTGTTTGGTGGGTGGGAACTTATTCACCGCTTCCACCCTTGCAAACATTTAAATAGAAGCTCTTTTACTGTCAGAATAAAACTATAATGTTTTGTAAACAGAAATAAATTGTCAAATGATATTTGGTATTACCCACAGCGGGTATTTGTCCGAATTTTCAGTTTTAAATTTTCAGTTTTAAAGTTGGGATTGGGAATGGTGAGTTTTCCTTTAGGAGCTCAAAGGTTTCCAGTATACTTATAATTAATACTCTCATGTTGCCCCAAAAATTGGCAATAGCTTTGACTGCAATCTCAATAACAAGTCGTTCAAACAAAAAATGCAAATGCGATTACTTGTTAGCGAATTTGACATTTTGTTGTTTTTTAAATGTCTTTTGTAAATAGGTAACGAAGGTACATGTTCAAGTCAAATGTAAATGTCAAAGGGACAGAAAAGTAAAGTACAATAAAGCTGCAAGACCTGTAAATACGTTGCTGTGAGCGATTAGAATGATACGTTGGAAGCTATAGATTAACAGCAAAAAATCTAATTTGTCGTCATAGCTCCCCCGGAGAGTGAGGTTGGGGGGCTGAAAATCAACAGGCTTCTGAATTTTGATCTTTAAGGTATCTGTGAACCAAATATGAAGACATTTGAATAAACCATTCTGAAGATGGCGGGCTCTCAGACAGACGGACAACCTCAGGTAAATCAATACTATAGCTGAGTGCATCAGCTACGTAATAAAAGTAGAAAAAAATCGTCAGCTATTATTGTGTTGCATACTTGATGATAAAGGTCGCTCACGCACTAACCAATTAACCAACAGCAAAAATGAAAAAGTATTGCCACTCCAATTTTTTGTTCACCATATTTAATGAATTTTTATTTCGTCACAACATATTGACTTTGAATTACATTTTTGGAGTAAGTTTTTCTTGTTCATCTTTACAAAGAGGGT
Organism: Zhuqinia jingwanae; assembly: GCA_027744095.1. Taxonomy (NCBI): domain Eukaryota; kingdom Metazoa; phylum Arthropoda; class Collembola; order Entomobryomorpha; family Paronellidae; genus Zhuqinia; species Zhuqinia jingwanae. The sequence continues at coordinate 9,450 of JAHZNC010006295.1, forward strand.
CAATGGTTGTGTATGTTCTATTGCGAAATACTGATTGAATATGCAGAGAGAACAGATATTTAAATGTAATGACTCTTTCACTAAAAAAATAGAAGCATGATTTGCTTATTGTTAATTGAATGCATTGCTTATATTTTAATTTCCATTGCATGTTTCGATAATTTGCTGTACCAACTATATTTTAATATTTATACAGATTACTGAAGATAAAATTGATCATGTTTTTCATATATACAGATATTCTTTAGAACAAAAAAAAAACAAAAGAGTAGTTCAGTCCTAAGAAAGAAAATAGAGATTTTAGAATTGAAACAACATAATATCGTTTTAGCTATAGCATAAAACTGGCAAGTTTGTTTTTTAATGCCAAATTACCTTGTTTCTTTTTGTTCTGATTTGCAATGCGGTGAGGATGACAGAATATAGGCATTTATGGCACTTTTATTTTCTTCCGTGACACATGTAGTCTCATTCGGATTGCAAAATCATTGCCATTGGCGTCCATGTCTTGTCTGCAGTGCAGACTCTGCACAATGCAATGCCATGTGCCTCAAGTTGATAATTTTGTGTCTAATCTTCTAAAATGGCCAAATTCGTCGCGTTCTCTGCCGTTGAACCCTGCAGCAGATACACGCATATCGTAATAATTAGGGCGACCCAAAAGCATAAAACGAATAAAAAGCATAATGCTCAAATTAAGTATGGGTAGCACTTTATATTTACTTTTCCCAGCAAAATAACACAAAATTTG
>JAHZNC010006296.1:0-12612 GCA_027744095.1 Zhuqinia jingwanae
GCTGGGGGCGAATCTCGCCCCGTATTGAGATTTTCCATCGAAACCGGCTTACCTTATGTATGCAAGTTATCAAGTAAAACATATATTCGTCTAGGCCTTGATTAGGACAACATTGTGAAAACTTTCACTCTCAATAGGTCATATAGCCATTTGTAAAAGTACTGGAATCAACAATCAAGGGAAAGAACCCCCATTTTTAAACGAATAGTGATTAAAGTAATTGTCAAAGTCGTTTTGTATCCATATACCTTCTTGACTTGACTGGGATTATGCAGTTTGATAGGGAAAACAGAAAGTTCGATTTTCTAGGGTTTTCGATCGTCGTTTCTCTCTTCAAAAATCGCCAATTTATCCCCTCAAGTGACTGTTTAAGCTCGGTACCCGATTTTCTCCACCATTAAATGAATATGTAGGACAAGCACTTAGCTCCTACTAATTCCACGTGGAAAAGCTTTAAGAATGGAATGGGATAAGTGGAATTATAGCACAAGCTGCAGAGAGATTGATTTTGATTGTTAAAGTTATCGTAGGGATTACACGGATCAAGCGAAAAGTTCGAAGGCAATATAGCATCGAATGGTAATGGTAAGACGAATACTGATTGCTTATGGCCCTAGTGTTCAATGCATTCATTACCAAATTGCCACTATAGTACGTATGTATGTTATAAGTTACAGCTTGTAAACTCGAAAAGTTGGATTTTGCTCAATAACCTTTAATTGTTGTTTAAAGAAAAGGTTAATTTTTTAAAAGTTTAAACGTTTTTACAATCCGAAATTAGAACAGCTGTTACAGTAACAGGGTTAACCCTTTCTTGTGGCAATTGTTTTGCAAAAACAATATTATGAATCCATTTCTGACTATAAAATCACAAAATTACATACTTTCACTGTTTCTTTTGCCATGCAAACCAAAAAAAATCGCATGCACTATTTTTGCGCTAATCTCGAAGGACTTTTTTTGCAATAATCGTAGTATGTAATGTCGTGTTTTGCATTAAAAATATTTTGCGAATCACAAAGTTTGTAGGCAGTGTTCTTATTACTTACTGAAATACCGAAAACGTTTATATCTATTTTCACTCTGCAACCAAAAGTCCTGGGTTGTGAACGACGTGACGCAGTAATTAATGTAACTAGGTCCAGTTTTTCCATGCGTCCAGCATGAATTTGCTAAATATATTTTCAAAATATTCCCTATGTAGTGCATGCATATATTAATATTGTCCTTGCTGTTATGTTTTTAAAAATGTATAAAAATGAGTCTGGAGAATTCCAATATATGCATGTCCTCAAAATAATGGCATTACTTATTTTCAGTGTACTTTTGTAAGCATGTCTGTATTGCTTTAATTGTGTGGTAATTATAGATTATTTTGTGACTTTCATACGTTCGCTTTCAATTCAAACTGCCAAAAAATGTAATTTGGCAAGTATTTACAAAAAATCGTAGAGCAAAATTATTGCTCTACGATTGTAAAAAAAAGTCAGCATTATACGCCAATTTCAGAGTCTTATACATACTGTCGCAGTCAAAATATATATCGGACACACTTATTTTGATAATTTTGCTTGCCTGCCTACTTTCCTGGCGTTTATGACGACGAGTCACTGTCCGACTGATGATAGCGTGAATTGACATTTCTCTGCAGACATTTATGGCATTTATTGTTATACGTTAGTAGCGCCTTATTCCATTCCCATTTCCAAAACTAGAAACTATAAACATGGCTTTGAAGTACACTCATATAAAAACCTTAACAGTAAGTTATAAATATTTACAGCATGATCATACCAATAATTAAGCATGCTATACAAATAACACTGGTATGGTGGTAAGTTTTTGCAGTGCAAGCTAGCGTTCCTCCTAACTATATTTTCAGCTATCACATTTCACAGTCAGCTTAACATGCTCGTCTATCTTGATGCCACAATGCCAAGGAAGAAATGATCCGATTGCAGTTAGTATGTACGGAGACACAGCAACAGCAATGAGTGAGTGAGTGTGAGTAAGCGAGAGCTTGCATGCATCAACATCATCATTACCATTTCACATTTTGTGTAGTAATCTTCTCATGTTCGTTGGAATAATCATGTCTTGTTCGCAAGTTTTATAATAATAATAAAAAATAAAAAAACATGGCTGCTGAATTCAATACAACTTTCTCCTGTTTCCTGTTGTACTTGTACTACTATATAATATATATTTTATTCTGTCTTGTCTACTACTATGACTTTTTACTTAGTCTTGTCATGTCATCTCTATCTTGTTGCTGATGATGACGACGATGACTTGGATGATGATGATGTATAGTTTTATGACTGCAAAAAAAATACAACACAACTTTTGTTTGACTTGGCGTGAGTGAATATACAAACACATATAAACAGTACAATGGGATTACTCCTTTTCATATTTTTGACATGATTTACAACGAGGCATGGAAAATGGAAATTTCTCAACAAAAAAAAAACAATTTGCTTGTACATTTCGTGCTATATAATTTGTTATATATTTGCTGCAAATTGTACAAACATGTGACAAAAAATGTGAGGACTTGATCGGAAATCGATAGGTTTGCAAACTTTCCTAATTGCAGGCTTTATATGACAAGGGCTAAAAGGGAGAGCACTCTGATATGTGAAGAATCAGTATTCTTGATCATGGCAATCATTACAGCTTGCAAATTGTAAAAACTTGCTTTTCGTCATACTACTCTGCAAATTTGCATCTTTGATCTTCTATAATCTTCCGATACATTGAACTTATCAGATACAGATAACGTACAAATTTTTGAAAATAATTTGCGACGGAAAAGATATCGAATTGAAACTTATTTCGCAATGGTCGATTTTTGACAAAGTTGCATTCCTGAAACTGTTGGAAAATTGAAAATAAATACATAATATACCTACATTATGTACATTCGTATACTTAAGTATGTACATGTTGTACTATTCACAATGCCTAAATTTAAAAGTATCCATAATATGAATATATATAAAAATATGAAGTCATAAAGTTTAAATTTGGTAAATGTTGAAAAATATTTAATATTTTGATCTTACCTTATACCTCCACGTGAGGCATCATAATTCAATGTTTTATTCCCCTGCCTCCAAAGAATGGAGTATGCGTCAGGAAAGTGGAAATGGCTGATGATGCAGCGAAGCTCTAATGTTGATCCAGCATTGTAAAACTTGTCCGTTATGGGCTTCCCCAAATCGTCCACTATGCTTATCCTCGGAACTGTGTAATAAACAAAAGTAGGTAAAAAGTTATAAACAAGATATTAATTTACATCACAATATTATATACATATACACAGTTTAGAGGTCCACCAAACATTCAAAACATGCCACCTAAACTTTTGCATACGTGAAAGTAATAAACAAACCGTATATGATCACAAAAGCTGTGTGGCACCAAATAATACATAATATGTACATGCACACATATGTACATATATTAACTTTTTTTATGATGATCTTGTTTTCATTAGTTTTTAGGTAAAAAAGATGAAAATTCTTTATTGCTGCCACCACCACCACTGGCTCGTACTCTAATGGTTTAACTTTTTGTTAATATACGAGACAGTATTTTTTACCACGTGAATTTACTACTTATTATATCGTTAAATGCGGTCAAGCATTGTGTTATCGTCATGTCAGCAAATGTATGTGAATGTACATGACATAAGTATTTCCCCGTCTTTTTCTATCGGTCTGCATTTTTATTATTCATTTTGTGTCCTAAAGTCGTAGGTACAAACGTACGTAGGATTACAACAACAACAACAACGCAGATATTTTTTATATGTAGTATAAAAGGACAATCCTTCCCATAAGTCACATAATGGGCTATCATTTCAAAACACTCATCTGCAAATAAATTCCACAGTTTTTTGTTGTGTAAAACGTAAATAGTGTAAGGTGTAAATGCCTACACCCATAACTATTAAAACATTATAGTGGCTAGCAATAACCATGTGTGCTCATTTGATTATTTTTTATTATTACTCTTCCTGAAAACGATGTGTGTGACCAAGCGTACAAAAAACGTGAAAGCATAATAGCAATGGGCATACTTTCTCCTTTCCATCATCATACTTCACTTTTATCAACATTTCCACTCCATGACTGAATGAGCTTTTGCACTTCACACTAAAAACATTTATCGCAATTCCAAGACCAAATAAATGTTCCCTTTTATTATTATTATTATTATTCCTCGTTGGCTGGATGTTGTTGACTAATACATTATGTCATAAAAAAAAGAATGAAGTTAATGTGATAATGATAATCACATCACCCTCAAATAATAATAATGTATCGTTATACGAACTGTTTTTCACGCCTGTAATAATAACGCAATAAATGGCTTTCCTAAAGTGTGAACAGAAAGGATATTTATTTATAGTTTTGCACTGCACACACGCAACCGTGCCAATGAATGAGTGCAGTTTTTGACGTGGTAAAAATTATACATATTGCCACCCACATAGGTATATGTAGGTACTCTAGGTACACCTACTTCAAAAGTTAGCATTTCATCAGCTCAACATTTTCAGTTCCAGATCCATGCAGTGTGGTAATCTATTTTTAAATGCTACTTTGTGAGTATATTGTTTGCCATGTTTGTTTAGTGCAGGAATGGGAAAGGACTTTTTTTGTCTCTCTCTGTAGTTTGCAGAAAGGGACTCTGCTTTTGTTGATTCTTTTTAATGTATACCGACGTAGGTACGCATTATGTATATAACCCTATTGTGCACGAGTTTATCCATCAAACAATACGCTCAACATTACTCTGTATAAAATACAATGGACATCATTACCACACAGCTTTTGTTTGTAATCTCGGCGATGAAGAGAGGGATGAGTGAGGAAGCCAGGGCCACTACCACTGACTTGTTGGAAGAGTCACACACAACAAAACAAAGTGGGAGAATCGAGGAGAAGGAGAGTGAGGAAAGAATGGGGAAAGTTGTATATTACTTTATCATTCAGTTTTGTTCACCCTAATGTTCCTCAGGAAAGCCCAGATGATACCCATGACGAATAAAATGACGGCTATTGTTGTGATTGTAATGATGACGCAGGGTGATATCAAAAGGAATATATACCTATACCTACATATATGAACATCCCCTCGTATTAAATACAACATACCTACATAGGTAGGCTATACTACACATACTTTATACATATGCATCGTGCAATACTTTTAGTGTAGGTGCATAGAGTAGATATATGTGACAAAAACAACAATTGTACTGTCGGACTTAAATATGATATAAAGTTAGTACATTCTGTTTCATAGCTGCGGCAGCCTTATTTTCTTTGTTAAATATATTTTTTTAGGTATGTACTATAGTCTGGATACATACAACAGAGACATTGAGGTCAACAACTATCTAGAAACTGGCCGGACAGTTTCATATTCAGGAACTGATGAATGCGTCCATTCAGGACAGACAATGTACCCGAGTCTCATTTTGAAAAGAAATGCAGGAAACCTTCGTCTAATAAAATTAGGAATCGACCAGATATAATGCAAACAATGCACAATACTTGACCCAAGTTGACCTCCAACTCAGAAAACAGGAAATTTGGCACAAAAAGAATATTTTCTATAAGGGATTTATTAACAACTAACACATAAAGGTCTACTCAACATAAACGTTATACAATACCAACTTCCGGGTACAAAATCACAAAATAGCGTGAAAACAATTTTGCTTTTAATAACAAAATTTGTTTTATGTGACGATGTTGTAAAATAGGAATGTTTAATAATTGAACACATTTTAAAACCGATGAAAATTATATTTTGCGCAATAAGTCGAAAAAAACAGTATCGTAACTGTTTTCATTAGTTTTTGCTTCCACGATGTTTCTTATTTCTCTTTATACTATTTTTATCTTTAGTATGTCTTTTCCGCGAAGATGGTGAAAACAGTGACAGTCAATTTCTCATAAACCCCTTGACAAACAAATTAAGAGAAAAATTAACAATTATTGCGCTGATAAAAAATAAAACGTGATTATGCTGATGGTATTCACAAAGTAGCTTCCATCAAGACTAAAGAGTTAAGAAATTCAATTCTAATATATGGCTAATAACTGTTCCATTATAGCTTACCATAAACCCCTAAAGAAAAAATCAAAAATTCTTTCGCATTCAATAAAAATGTTATATCTTTTATCACAAGACCAATAACCCCACCACCGCACCGTTGCTATCATCACATTTCATCTGTGAGATTAGAAGTACTTATGTGGTGAGTTACCACTGGTAACTACATATACTACTTATATCAAATACGTAGGTAGAGAAGAATATCATCATGAATTATATGAACTGTGTCTAGAAAAGAGAGAGAAATCTCTTAAATGAATTCAATTCGGCATTACATCTTACATCTCTCTACGCTCTTCTGTTTGTGGTATACGCAGGTATTTCATGTCACAAAACTGTTATCAAAAAGATCACTACTTTCAAATAATAACAGTATTAAGGATTTTTATTGGTCTGAAGTGGCCTATAAATCTAGTTTTGACGAATTATTCAGGTGTAATTTGTCTTCTGTTAAGACCATTCCTTTGACCACTCTCAGCGTCCCATTTTCCCCAATTGAAAGCCAACAGTTAACAAAAATGCAATCAGAAGCTACACAGTTCACATTATGGCAATGACTAGGATGACTGCTACTATCACACAATTTATATATATCACTCCTTCCACTTCCTTCAACTAGACCATTTTGTGTGGGTGCATGTACCCGTCTTCCATAATAATAATAATGTTAGCTTGCACAGATATATCATCCAAATGTAACATGTCATCAGGTAGATGAAAATAAAAGATATATTCTGAACAAGTCGTAACCATTTTCCCATTTCTTGGTCTGGGTCCGTCCCACATATTTTTCTTGGAAAAAGTGAAAAGAGTAAAAATCATGTATGATGTAATATTTTACCATTGCGAACACATAGAAAATGTATAAAAGTCGCAGCAAGGAGTATCATATACAGCTAATAAACTTGACAAACGTGAAGTATAAAAGTAGCGTAACGCTGGACAAGAGCATATTACATAGCATTTGTAAATGCTCTACTAATCTGCAAGTTCTGTTACGTTAAAGTAAAAAGCACAAAAATTATGCATATGAAACTAATAATAATAGTAAGAACCTTAATAGGTCATTAACAACTAGATGAGTAATAATTTGATATTATAAGGTTCGTTCACATAAACAGATTTTTTGTGAAATAATACGATAATAATAATTGTATAACGAGTTTGTAAATGCAAAAAATACCCCATTAAGCATAGAGCAAAAACATTTTATTCACCTGACTTTTTTTTTGCTACCGGGTCAAAAATTCTGTTTTTGCTCAAAACGCTTTGCTACTTTCTCAAGTTCTTTGTCCGGACGACATTGTTTGACAGGGAAAAATACGATGGCCTAACTAATTTTACGATCTAGTTAAAAGGAAAAGCTCTAGCAATCCTCAAACCCCATAATAGGTACACGAGTATAGCGTCCTAGTCGTCGACAAAACGATCATGAGTTTTCCACCTTATTCTCCATCGTACCAACAGAAGACCAACAACTCCCATTAAACTAAAAAGTCTCCTCATCTCATGCTCTTAAGACTGCTGATGAAAGATATTTATTTCCTTACAAATTTCTGACCTTCCCTTTTCTAGTATTTCTCCTTTTATTATTATTATGTATGAGACACTTGAACGGAACAGTCGCGCAGTAAATATAATATCTACTGCCTATACAGACATAACTACATAGTATGCGTATACTATATTGTGAAGTGAAAGGATTCCAGTCCTTTTTGCTCTTTCTGGTCAAGGTTTTATAAGACAATTATTTTTTGAGTCACAAAATCTCGTCTTGTGATACTGTTCACTACTCTATATAGCTGTGCAGACCGCGGACTCTTCTACTGTAATCACGGCACACAAGCCAGAGTAAATCTGTGAGCAAATATGTGAACCGTTTTCAAGAACATCTCGACCAAGTGACTTTATCGAAGAAAAAAGTTTTTTTTCTTTCTCCTGTGCTGCTGCTCACACACAGCAGCAGTGATAAGTTTTAAGTCCACTGCCCTATATAAAAAACTTCTTTAAAACAGACACAGTTGGTGAAAATAAACTTTTCCTTTTTGTCATGAACGGCGGGCGATACTGCATACGTGTGTAAGTGTACTTCACTAAAACGTAAAGGTTGAGGTTTGTTGTTTGTGTGTGGAAGCCATTAAATATTTGTCTTGCGACCATCAAGCAAGCAGGAAATCTGAAACACGGGAAAAATAGACCTTGTCTTTCCTTAGAAATGGAGACAGTTTATATATTTTTAACAACTTTTTAATGTTAAAAGCCAGAAAAGGATGTTTTTGAGTCAAAAGCTTGTACAAAACCAAATCGTTTATTTCCTTTTAATGATCATCATCATGATGAATGACGACTAGAAATAAAATGAAACACACACACACACACACCCTCCTTTGGGTTTGTACCAAAGAAGGTATTCAGGTAATGTGAATAAGCTAGGTATTTTCTACTAAGTTTTTTTTTTGAAAATGTGATATGTGACCTAGTAGAGATACATATTATACCACTACATAAATATATATAATGTCCACAATGGCACTCCAATGAATTTGTTGAAAGCACTTTTATATTATTTAGTTGGATGCAGTCTACCATTTGTAATTCGTTAAAAGCAATTTGTTAATAATGCTATCCTCTGCTGGAAACGCCAAAGATAAACTATGCATGAAATTGGCACGCACCATATAAAGCCTATTAATATACATTGCCCATTACATGTGTCCCTTTTTATGGGAACCAATTACTCTTACACTTTATATGATACTGTCACAGTAGTAGCATAGTCAGTGCCTTAAGTCATTCCCCTTTCGGATAGTTGTACATGCACAGAAGCTTATGCCTATGTATTTACTTTTTGCACAGGTTGGTTGATCTCAGAGACATGATGAAGGTGACTAAAGTGTTGTACAAAATGATAACAAGAAATCATGTTTCTTTTAAACATAAATAACCGTACACAAATCTCCGTTCTTTTGGGCAGAGAAAGTGCGGAAAACAAAAAGTCACGAGAAAATACATTTCATGTGAAGGGAAGAATGTAAATCGAAAGAAAATCAATACGTCATACGTGTGTTACCCCAGTTGTTACACCCGCTTTCTACTTTTGGTTTTTTCGATATTTAAAAAGTGCAAAGTGCAACTTGAGTATAGTATGCATCGGGGACGACGACTGGACAGCTGACTGCTTTGAATCCTAAAATAGAAAAATAATAATAATTAAGTATTATTATATCCATGAACCAACTCACATTTGCTGCCTTTCAATCACAGAAAGAACAAACAAACAAGATGCAACATTTGGTGAAGAGAAAACTCGATACATAAAGCCAAGTATGCGTAAGTATTGACGAAGAACAAAAAAAGTTTTCAAAAATTCTCTCGTCTGTAAACAAACTTGTCAAGCGTACAAAAGTATAGCTAGGCATTTATGCTCACACCATACAAAACATTAAAAAAAGAAACTCGTTCACGCTGTTGGTGCGGCAAGGTGGCCAACAGTGTGTGGTTGTACTGTGTGCTTTTGAGATTTGAGAGAAAGGCGCACCGGAGAAAATAATAATAATAAATTGGTGCATGACGCTACTGCTTCTGGTGGTGCTGCTGCGGATGATGATCATGATGAATATGAAAGTTTTCAATGAGCGAAAGGGAGCAAAAAAGGGAAAAAAAAGTTTTATCATAAATTTCTTGTTGGTATGCCTAAATACCCTGAAACAAAGTGTATACAATAACCGTACATTGGGCACATGTACAACTTCAGATTATATTTTTTGGCATGCACGGTTAGTCTTTTATATTTTGTGGAATAAAGGATTTTTTGTGATTTTTTCAGGATGAAAGAGAAAAGAAAGGAGAATGCACTTTGATTTGATTATAAATGGACTACTTGTACAAAAACCGGCGGCTACTATACTGTGCTGCTGCATATGCATGCATATTATGATATATATGATACAATGATGAAAACAATAACAGTAGACCCTGAAGATACTTTACCAATGCATTTTTGAATTAATCTCATGCATTCGCACACAGCACACAATTGTTTATAGGTAAGCTTGTGGTCACAGCAGGACAGAAATGTATGTGATGATAAATGACAGTCATTTCTTGCAAATAATGCTTTAAAAAATTGTATAGTTCTAAGGATCGGATGTACTCATTTCAAAATGCTTCCTTTTGTTTTCTTTTCCAGTTTAGTAACAATACAGAAAAAAGGACAGAAAGGGTACATATCTCTTTAATTCATTTTTCAGCTTTGAAGTGCGGTTTCGTGCTCTTTTGCACACAATTTTTTATATATGAAGTTGCGTTGTTTTTCTTATGGGTGTAGGTGACTCAAATCTCAAATTCCAACAAAAAAAGTTATATGCATACATGCATATTATATTATATGAGGTGATGATGACAGCTTGTTATTTTTTTTTTAATAAGGTTGTATAATGTATGCATGCAAGTAGAACATTTCATGTTTGAGGTTTGTAAAAGCGTGTGTAAGAGGAAAATAATATGCTTACAAGCTAAGCAGAAAAATGATAATGTGGACTACTTATTCAGTGCAGTAGTATTTCTGGGTACGAAGGATAAAGAGATGGGAAGGATTCTGTTGTAGCAACAGCAGCTGCTTTCTTTCTTTCTTTCTTTATCTCTCTAGTTTGGTTGTTATTATTGGTGTGTTGTTGTAGTTGTGGTCGTATGTATTTTTATGCTGTTTTTTTTTGTATTCGAATTGGTATTCCAGTGATTTATTGAACAGGCAAAAGAGAGGAAAGCATTATTATTATCGTCATCATCGAAAAACAATTCTGTAGGACTCCCTATGAGACTTCTTCTACCTATAAAGTTTATCATCAGCCCAGGAAGCTCATATTTTTCTTTTCTGTAAAAAAAACTTGCTTTCTATGCTTATTTGCTTTCTTGTGAGCGTCCTACAGATATATACATATTTATACTACAAACAAACACATACCTATTATACATACCGTCATCGTCCTAGATCACTCGTCTCTCCTCTGATGATAATAGTGTGGAAGTGTATTTTTTTCCTGTTGAAAAATGTTCCCGTATGTATGTATGGATATGCACGCTGGGAAAATGGCTAAAAAATGAGTTCCATCCATTATAGTGGTTGTGCTGGATGTAGTATGCAATGCAGGCAGGTGTACATTTTAAATCCTTTCAACGAAATGAAAACAGATTGAAAGTTCATGGTGGCAGTATAGTACCCATACATACATTATAGGTATTTATCTTGCTTGATAAGGTCACTGGAAACAAACTACGTATAAACACAAAAGATTTAATATGTCTATGTGCTTAGAAACTGATGGCGGTTTTTAGCTTAGTGCTTGTTTAAAACTAACTGCTGATGTGTAGGTATTCATGTTGTACCATAGCAAAAGAGCTTTGATATTTTGGTGTTCGGGGAAGACTACGTGGTGGGCATATTTATCGTTACACACATACACAGAGAAAAGCGGCATACCATGCAAGTGTATTTTTAGAACGTTTTCTAATTCTCCCCCACTACGAGTTGAACTTCAGGGGGCATTGGAAATTAAACGGAGAAACAAGTTGTTAGTGTATACCGTTTTCTTCTAGCAATAATCCACAGAAGCATAGAATGTGTATCAACGCCCGATCTGCCAACTTATGTGATCATGTGAAAGTTTTGATTTGTGATAATGCAAATAATACAAGCCCCAAAACACTCACCCGGCCATACATATAAAACCATATTGCTATGCTATTATTATTATTATTATTACTAAGCAGTTCTGTCAACATCACTGCCTGCAGATGTGTCATAATTATATGCACGACAGGAAGCTCGGAAACAGAGAAAGCGAGGAGGGGGCATTGTAGCATATTGTTGCAAGCTTTTACCCTAATCAAACGCGGTACCCCATTGATACTCATAGGCACACATAATTTGAATAGAACTCCCATTGACAGCCATGTCGAAAAAAAAAGTTTGCAAAATAAAGAATCAGCAAAAACGCACACAAAATAACCAGAGAAATTGGTATGCAAGTAGAACGAAAAAGCTCTACTTTAATTTCCTGTGAGTGTATTGTTGCGCACAAAAGTAGACGAGAAGGAAACATTATCATCATCATGATCATCATATATGCTTGCTCAAGCCAACTGCAAAGTAGATCCTTTGTACAAAATTGTTGTGGTTATTGGTTTTGTCGGATATGTACATAATATGTACCTACATTCATACGTAATACATACGTAATACATACGTAATACAATCTAGTACACATGACTGGGTCACTAGAGTAATGTTGCTTACTATTATTGCATCTTAGATTATATAGAGTCCAATAAAAGTTCTGGATACTTCTGTACGACTGTACTGTACATATACACAAACATGGCACATGCATGGTGTGCATAGCATAACCAAAACCAAAAGCCGAAGAAACTGACGGATATGAATTTTTTAGTCTGAACATTGCCTAACCCAATTTA